>LYUA01002803.1:88794-109017 GCA_002093875.1 Calopteryx splendens
GCTGCGGGGCGAGAGGGAAACCCGACGCCAATGTCCCGATGCCACAGGGCGACGGCGGGGTTTAGCCGGGGTCGTTCCCCGCGGTCGCTCCTTCGCCCTGGGTCTTTTGTGGGGGTGAAGAAAGGATCCGGGCGTTCTCCAAGGTGGATGGAAGAATGAAAAAGAATTTAAGAAATTTGAAAAGCGTTTCAATCAGGTGATGGAAACATACTTCGAACTCAGGGTCAAAGAAGAGAATACAATGAAACTATAGGGGCAAAACCAAATCGTGCAGGAAATACGTTTTTTTAATTTTATTTCAAAACGGAAGTACCACTCGAGCATTCATAGTTCCCCTCCTCTAATCCGCCAGAGGATGGATATCGAAAAATCCTCCGAAAATCGCACCCATGATCCTCGGGATTCGGAAGACGTCGCACTCCTTCCCGCCATACCGGTCAGATGAACACCTTTCCATTCCTAAATCATCCGCATTCGGTGGAGAAATGTTAGCCTAGGATGGCGCAATGCTGGTGCAATACGTTTGGTAATGTCCAAACGCGACGCCTGGGCGTCAACTTCAGGAGTATACAACAACGCGTTATAGAACACCTGATGTTTTCCCACCTGATGATGCCTCAGAGACCTTTGGACGTGTGGTGTATATGTGAAGAAGAAATAAGCTCAGGGTTATGTCCACCATTTTTTCTAGCACACCTGTCAGAGGTAGGTTTCGGAAGGTCCCTAAGAATTGATACGTTTCGCATGTAATTCCCATTGTTTGTCCTCTATTATTTCATTCTCCATTTTCTCCTTGCCGTCTGCAAGGTCTATTTCCCTCCTTCTTCTTTTGTCTAACACTCTTTATTCTATCACGGCATTTGTCATATCTCACTACCTCTCCATATCTCGCCCACCACTTTCTCTGACTTCTTTGATTTTCGCCATGAGTATTTTCCTCTCTTCTCCCACCGTATTAAAAATAAAACTTCCTCTTTAGTCATCCTCTCTTTCCAACTTATCCTGTTACTTATTCTCCAAACCCAAGCCTCAACGGCCTCCACAATCGACGCTCAAACCTCTTGCCTCAGAGACTAGGTTTCAGTAGCGTTGGTGTTGTCAATACTTTTTAACCCTTTCCTAACTTTTATTTTCATCGATTACCGCGCGTGCAAACTTCCAGTTGTATCGGTAGGCGGTTCATTATATGCATTCCTGCAGTAGTAGCATGCAGGGAAAGAAAAAATACACTCTTTCGAGGAATCCAACTGCCGACCGTTAGGTACTAAAGCTAGTTGAAATCTAATAGACCTTCCTTAACAGTTTATCGGAATGGAAATGGCGATGTGGAGGAGCGCGGCTAGACAGCGCTCCCTATAAGCAAAATGGGAATTTATATTTTGGAGTTCATACTTGCTAAAACCCTATGATGGAGGGACTCAAAGAGTTCAGAAGAGCCATAGATTTTTCAATCCTTACCCTGGTGGCATGGATGACTCAAGGGAGATAATCAAGTTGGACCTCAAAAACAAGGAATGGCTTGCGCGCGTACGATGGTCATTTCCTGAGGGGGAAATGACCTTCCGGCTACCAACCACCCACAGTGGGCTGTAACGAGCCACAATGGTCATAAGCGGCATAGGTTGAGGAATGTAATCTATTCACTCCCTTTGCTAACATATCGTCCATTAAAGAAGGCAATTTTTTTAGGTGTGAGGTTATTCACACTGCTTAAGGTCATTCGCGCCTCATTAACGGAGGAATATCGCGGTGGGAAGTGCGTTAAAATTGGAACTGATGTAATTTTTCAGGTTTGATTTAGGAAAAAACGGGACGAGCAACAAAATTATCCCTAAAGCTAATTGAGATCTAATAGGCACTTTAAAAAATACAATTTTCTCTCATGGAAAGAAAAAAAAACAAATAAAACAATTCAACGCCGTGTTCATGCACTTTATTAATAATACATTCTCCGATTTTGTAATTTCTTCAATCTACTATTTAATCATTAAATAGATCTTTTTAAAGGGCATTACCGCGCTGGCAAACTTCCATTTATCTCAGTAGGCGGTTCTTTAGATGTTAGCCTGCGTAGGACTAAAAGAATACTAGTGAATCCTGTACCAGATACTAGTATAATGTGAATGAGTTCCAGTTTGAGGTATTTTTTACAATCCCTATTTGCAATTATGTCTTTTCGGATAAGGAAAAAATCTATCTAGCTTTAGATATGTACTGAACATCTAAAGCAAAAATCCAGTTATCAAAACCAATTTCGTTTGCTAGCTGCCATTAATAATAAATAAGCGATTCTTATCCTTCATATTGTTATTATTACAAAATTGATTTGGAAAGAGAAATCATAACTCTGAAATACATCCACACAAAACGAAAAAACTTGAAGCAACATGAGTGCATTGGTTTAATACTCCCCCGTTTCCTGAATTGGAACTATTTGTGAAGAATCTCCTTTTCCTTGAACACTTTCAGTGGACTTCGAGAAGCTCTTAAACAATAGACTGGTTATACTTTAGGTACCAGGAGATTTAAATTATCCTATTTCATTTAGAGTGACTATAAAAACTTTGGTAGGTATTATGACACTTGAGGTTTTTTTAAAACACAAAACGCTTTTATACATATTTATACATTATTATATATGTATGTATCGTAAAATGCAGTTTCAATGTTCCGGTGAAAACAAGGCGTAAAAATAATGAAGCAATCAATTTCTCGCCAATTAAACACTGGCTTAATTCCAAGAGATATTTTTTACACACACCATTTTTTGTCAAAATTATTGATTTAACAACATTTTACTCTACAAGGTACCTCTCCGACGCAACATCGTGCAAAAACCATTTTTAATATTTAATTATTCTAAAATGCTTGTCCATTGCTATAAAATTTCCACAAGATAAAGTAAAATACGAAAAAGATGGAATCGTCAAAAATGGTAAATTATAATTTTGTTAAACATCAGTTTATATTACTTGTGTGCAAATAGACCTGGCTTAAACTTAATAAAATACAATGATTCGTGGAGACATTTTTAAGTGGGATGGTTTCAATCATCTCACACATATACAGAGGTACTGTATTACCCAATGAAGGTTTTAAATGCTCTCAGAAAATAATTAGATGAAAAAATTTATCGTTTCTTCCATGTCACGTACTGAAAAAACTGGAAGCATCTTTACCAATAATTCATATTTTTTAACTGGTGCCCTTCCTCCGAAATCCAAAGTGATCAGTCAGAAGGTTGGCTTGATAGAGTAGAGCTCGTAAAAGTTCATTAAAGTAAATTGGAATTTTTCAGAGCAAATAATGGAAAATCGACACCTCGGCAAATCAATGCATTAACATTGATTGATGGAGAAAGTTTGTAAGAGTTTCAGATCAAGTGGTAAGAGAGTTCAGAGCAAACTGCGGGAAAGCAACGAGGAGAGTAACCCTAGAGCAGTACGCGACTAAGTGCACGGGAATGCTAGTCTCACGAGGGGAAGAAAGCAATCGCCAAAGAAGAAGTACCAAAGTGCTAGGAAGTGTCAATCAGTGACAAGTTCTCGTCATCACTTATCAGTCCGAACAGTATGGCGTAGCTTCCAGTTCCATTCTCTTCCCGTTCATACCCGACTCCTCATTTATTCGTCACTCCCTCCGTTCTCATAACACGTGAAATGGTGCACCCATTCCAGACGACGCTTGACGCATCACCATGACATGCCATAAACTCCATAGTGCTTTCAATCCGATCTTCTCTCTATTAGAGTGTATGTGAGGATATTGTGCTTTTTAAAGAGCCAGGTGAGAGGTATTCTCTTTGTAATATTTCTCTCGTTGCTATATTTCTCTCTTTGTAATATTTTTAGCTGAGTTTATTTTTCTTCCGTGCCTTACGCATAACTCTCCTCTTGTCTTTCGCTCTCTCCGGGGGTGGTTGTTCAGTGGGTAGAGAATTAGGCTTCTAAACGGAGGACCCGGGTTCGATTCTGAGTGTTGTCTCTGGGCACCATCAACTTCATCTAAGCTATGAGATTTTCCGAGTACCATTTTTTCCTGGGAAACCACAGGCGGCGCAGGGAAAGGAGGTGGGCTCCTTTTGCTGTCTGGCGATTTTTCTTAGACGAGTATATATCTTTCGGACATTTGAGTGAAAACCGCCAGCAGCATAGCACAAACTGCACTAATTAATGCTTTTAAACAAGGTTTCATAAAAGTACCAGAAACACCCATATTATAATCAAATACGTTTCTCGTTACTATCAGGTGATATTCATGTTCACGCCTTGGTCAGTAAAGGTGTGAAATATGCTTTTCGTTGGATTGCGGAGTTGATTACAGTTTTGGGAAAAGAATACCTTAAAATAAGACGTAATGTTTGTGATAAGATCTCCTTGAATACAATTTTAAGAGTAGGAATAAATTTTCAAATGAAATTTTTGTCAAAGGTATCCAGTGACTCCAGAAATGCAAATAAAAGCTTTGAGTCCAACATTTAGCATCGAATAGTAATGACTATTTTTTAGCTTTCACGATCTTTTTCATTCTATTATAAAAATAAGTGCAAAAATATTGAAGCCTAAATATTATCTGCGGCAGTAATTTTCAAAATATTTTCCGCGTGTTTCATCTCACTGATACATACTTTAATGACTGTAGTTAAATGAGAGAAAACTTAGTTAAAAATATTATTCTTTGTGAGCTTGACCAACTTTTTTTAGGTAGGTACAAATCCAATTAGATTATTGTTTATGTACCTTCATGATACAAAATTTAATTAAAGTTCTTCAGAAACGAACTTTTTTTATCAGTCAGTGAAAATTGTGTTTTCACTGACTGATTATTGTGTAAAAACGAATCAATCAGGGGATGAGTCCTTATGCATGCTTTTTAAATTCCCTCGTGAGGCACATCGTTAATCTAAGGGAAGGTTATCTATCACATTTCTCTGTACCCTAAGAAGGTTACCTGGTTGGAAGTTGAAACGTAGAAGAAACCTAGCACCTTGCCACTATTTATTCCAAATGTTTCATTTTGGCCTGGACACGGTGGTATGGATCGTGTTGGATGTGACACAGTCACCGACATGGTAACTAATTACAAATTGGTGGATTAGGGAGGGACTCCATTATAAAGAAGCAGTTGCCGCTAGATAAACATAAATATTTAGTTAACATAGTTCTTAAACTAGATAATGAACAGTACTGCGGACGGAGTGGAATATTTGGGAGACAAACCAACATCGGGTTCTATGTGCGGAAAAAGACGATTAGAATATCAGTACAACAGAAAAGATTTAAGTTCATCAGTTGAATATAAAAATATTAAAGTGAAAAGTGATATTTTTCGTTATTTTTATTACACTTTGGAAACCGGTTGAGGGCCTAATTTCTGAACTAAATGAGTTTCAGAGAAATGCTATACGTGTTGCTAAAAATCGTTATGCATGAGCTGAAAGCGTCACAAAGTTATTTGAAACTCTAGATCGCGAGTCACTGGAAGCAGAAAGATGATTACATATAGGACTTAAACTGCCGGAAAAATAGGAAAAAAACGTAGTGAAAAAACGAACTGGCACAGAGGAAAAAATTTTAATACCTTTTCACATTGGTAGGCGAGAACCTTATGATTAGATGAGGGAAATTGATCCTCGTGCTAACAAATAAAAATAATGTTATTTCCCTCTTTCTTTTCTTGACCACAAGAGGAAAACGATACAAACCTATACTCAAAAGCAAAATATTACCTAATTTTATCTCAAATGTCGTAATGAAGTTTCCCCAATGCTTGATGATACTCTCTATAATGACCCTCCACCCTATGCCTCCCATGGCGGCTGGCTGTCTAACTTTTAGATGCATATGAATCCTAGTCTCAAACAGATTTTGAAAACACAAGGAGAGGATGTGACGCCATTTTCTGCTGTCTTTTCATTCGGCTACGGGAGCATCCCGTCAAAACTTCCTAATCGATTAATTCTTTCATCCAATTCCAATTTTAGTAGACTGCGGGATTTATACCTTCATTTTTTCTGAGTCAGCGGATGGATTGACCCATTTCAAGGGCCTTCGGAACGTCTTTCTTTCGGAGAATTTTTCTTCCAATGAGGCAATAGGACCTATTATCTAAAAATGGGAAGAGGGCGCTGTGTCGTTAACTCTCTTATTCGGGAGTAAATGTGGGTTTCCTCTTGCAATAGTTTCATGTTCATTTTTCCTCTTGAAGTGGATGGAACAACTGCAATGCGGGACGATGCATCAAAGACCTTTTTGCGTCGTAGAAAAGTCTTTCAATTCATGTGGATGCTGAAGCGGTCTACATGGATAGAGAAATCTGGTAACTGAGGAAATAGAATAGAAAATGTGTGCTTTGGACATTTCGTTCACTAAGAACAAAAAAGGAATTCACACGTTAGAGCTCAGAAAGCAAAAGCAGATACAATTCAATAAAGATGTTAACGAATTAAGGTATCTCCGCAAAAAAATACACAGACCAAACATGATTCAAAGCTCACGTATAGAAAAAATATAGCAAGTAATTAAACTAGGCCAATTCATTGATTATTGATAAAATTGTTATTAATCACAAATATTCAGACACCATTTGTATATTTTAACAAAATCTCAAACAATTGCCTTTTAAAAGTCGCCTGTGATGGTACATAGATACCGCCTTTAAATCACGAGGAATGATACTCTATGGGTGTTCCTCAGAAACCGTGATTGACCTCTGAAAGGTAGTAATGGCTCGATGCTGGGAGTCTCACAAATAGTGGGCAGCAATTCTGTTTTTTATGGTATACATCTTTATTTTAACAGAGAACATTTGCAAAATATATTCCGGTGCATGGAATTTAAACAACCCATGCTAAAAAGAAGCAAGCAAATATTTTTTCCTGTTATCCTGGCACTCAACCAGGCAAGGAAATGGCGGATCACCTTCAGAATTTACTGTTATTTAAATTTCCTACGGGGCACTCCGAAAATTGGCCCAAACCTCAATAAGGCGATCTCTTGGCAGGTCTTTCTTCCTTAGGACTATTATCCGATTTGAGGGCTTCTATCTACGCTGCAATAACCTGCGAGTAATAAGAAAGTACATATATAAATGTAATAAATATATGTGGGCTCCACTGCTTAAAACACTGTCCTCATGATCATGTCAAGTACTTCAATTCGAATGATATTAAAAACAGTGTCTCCGGGATACGATGCGAGTTATTTATATCCCGACGTTGCATTGGAATTCCCTAAAACTAATGCTTACCCCATAGTGAGTCCTCCATTAGCATGAATACGGATCGTGGTGGAAATAAAAACCAAAAATATGTCTTGAAACATAAAATCTGCCCTACAGATATAATGATTGATCTTGTTTTTATGACTGTAAACTTTAGCAACTGTTGTTTTCACTACGTGGGATCGTCTTCCCTCGTGAATTCTCTCTTTAACAATTGAGAATTTATGACTTCAATAGCTAATGTAATATGCCTAATCTGTGATAGTTCAATTAATTTGAACAAAGCTTAGATGGATACATTCATAGTAATTGGTCGCTTTTTTATGTTTGGAGATAAACACAAGTTTTATTTTAGATTCATTGTTTTATGTGCGCCCATTTTCGGAACGACTATGTATGGATAGGTAAGACGGATAAAAAAATACGGGGAATTAAAACAAGTTAACATAGCCATACACAAATAAAGCCAATCACAGTAATAACCCGGGAAAGATATGTTCTCGGGTTAGATACTCGAAAATGCCATTTATATAAAGCAGGTAAAGAGCACTTGTTTTTTCTCGGGTAAGACATTTTATTCTTGAATATTGGCGAGCAGCATGCCCCTGCAATGAACTGCCCACCCGCAACAAAAGCGGTGTCGTGTGAAACATCCGCGTGACTAACGCCCAACTCTGACAGCTCAATTGAAACCCTTTTCGGGCCGCTGATTACTGACCTCCGTTCTCCAGTAATGCATATCCACCAGTCAGTCGCGTGAGTTTTGAAAGAGGTTGCGTGTACAAAAGAAGTAGAAATAATTTAAAAATGTGGATGACGAAACGTATTTGCTGTTTTATGACTCACAATGTTATCGAATTCATTTTCTTCACAATCTCTTCTGTCAGGAACATCATTTCATTGATTTAATTATAAATGTATTCTGGATATGATTAAATACTTAGGCTAACAGTAGACTACAGTGGAAAATTATTATCTAGACCCAGGGGAGACCCCGACCTTAAGACTACAATAAATACATTAAAGCCAAACATTACAGTATACCTATTTTCACACCACATACGTTCTACCTCTGCAATGAGATGCACTGCACGAAGAAAAAACTACTACTAATAACGCAAAAGGGGGTTACTTTCTAGTAATCCTGTCGGAACACGTGTTTATTTAATCCTGGGAGGATGGATTTAAAAAAAGTCTGGGTGCCATCTTTCGGGGTTCACGAGTATTTAGAATTACGGGTTATCCACACATCCTCTCACAAAGGGTACTACTTTCATTCTTTCTTAAATTTCACTTTGGACTAAACTTTGGGATAATTAATACTAGGGATTTCTGGATCTCAAAGTGCTTGTGTATCACTATCACCAAAGAAATCAACCAGAAGGTTTGCCTTAGAGGTTGGTTTAAGTTCGTTTTCTACCTCATCATCAATAAAATACCCTAATGTGTGAATTTCTGATGCCGTTGGTCTTAGTACTGGGTGGGCTCTATTCTCGCATACCAAACCGACCTTCGGGTTCATTACTGTGATGATCAATAAAAACAAAAAAAAACTCCTTCAGCGAGAGTTGTACGAGGATGCTTCACAATAGGAGGGTAAATATGGGGCAACGTAAAGATTCCCAGCTGAAGTTGTGCGAAGAGTAATATTTTTGCTCTCCTTCATTTCATGACGTCATTATTTTAGGCACATTTCACCCGTTCGTAGCAGAAAATTGGTTCTAGAGAATTTACTCGTCAAGTAGTGCTGGGCACCTATTGTAAAAATAAAATGAGATCTGGTAGGCTTAAAAAAAAAACTAAAACTACGCACCAGTAAGTGAAATTGTACCATGGGGGCATTCTTCACTTTTACTTGAAATCTCGATACTCACGAATTCAGTATATAGATTTAAAAATTATTTAAAACATTTACTGCTGCAGTCATCCCTTAAAATCGTGAAATGAAATTACCCAAAAGTCGCCGTCCATTCCGTAACAGTTACAAACTCGTCGGATACGACTCGGCCAATGCCACGGCAAGATAAACCGTCAGCACTTGGATAGATGTGGCGTAAGCCTGGATAGCCAGCCTTGGATAGATGTGGCCAGAAATTGGATAGATGTGACGTACTACGAGCTATGGGCCCGCCATTTCAGCGAAAGGATTAGGAGTTTCAATGTTTAGCCGACTGTAACTCAAAAACTACGGCAGAGATAAAAAAAACAAAATATATGGGTATTTTTATTTTCTTAGGCTGTCAGGAACGGCAATAAAATGTTTTGAACGAACCCATTGATATTTCTAAAAAAAGAGTGAGAAAAAAATGAGTCTGCAACCTTTTGTTTTTGGAGGTGGAAGCGGATATAAATAAAGACTTGGACGGTTGAGATTAAAGATGAAGATATTTTGTAATGTTCGTCCATATTGTAGAACGCTATGCAATTTTTATGCATAAATAATCTGCACTTTATTTTCACTCAATTTCCGCACTGGTCCATTGTTCTTACCTTTAAAAATGAAGTAAAACTAAACAATACAACACCTACTCATGTTGAGCTTCGATAGAGAAATTCAGGCATTAATATTTATGCATACAAATGATTTTTTACGAGTAATGTACGGGTAAAACAAATGGCACTTGATAATTCTCATTCTGAAAATTCGACTCTTGCCGGAAATTTAAGTTCTCTTAGTAGGAAAGTAGGTGTACCGATCGCCATTTTTACCAATGAGCACCATATTAATTTTTTATATTAACAATCATTATTACAATAATTATAACAATTAATAACGTCAAATTGAATTCTAGAATTAAAAATTACGCGGAATCATAATGAAATACTATTCTGATCATGGGAGGACCAAAGGTATGAATGGGTGTTTAATAGCTTATTCCGTTTTAAGCTCTTCACCGCAACGATGGTTTCGCGTTTTCCTACCATCTCAAACACCAGTGGGTATTTTAAGTAGCATTTCTTTCATTGTCCATCAATTGAAGTGGTTAATATTAGTTCACATTTTTACCATAAGCATCGATCTGTTCCATGAGCCAACGGCGATGAAGTCTGAAATTGGACACCTTTTCACTCGAAACGCTCCATGCCAGATCTTTGGTAGAAAAACGTTTTTGAGTTTATACTCATCTCGCATGCGGTCCACAGGAAGTTTGAGGTCTACAATGAAAGAACAATAATAACAGTAAAATAATACTCTTGCTTACGCAATATTTTCAGCAATTTTATAATCCAAACATATGTTTAGTTGAACGACAATTTTCTTCCACGGATTATTCTCGTATCTCGCCCAAGGAATCTCCACATATTATGCTTCCTTCTTTCTTGAGGTAAGAATTCCTCAACTTGTACTAATGTGTCGTATCCACCAAACAGTTTCTATTCTCGGAATAGCGAGACAGGAATCTCTATACCCAAGTACATTAAGCCATATATTGTGTGAATTCCGTGATTAGTTTTGTCCAGATTTTGTCTACTGGTCAATCTCCGTGCAGCAATAATACATCTGTGCAAACTGTCGGATAAGTTCAATTTGCTGTTGCAATTTCCATTTATAAGAACGATTTTTTTTCTCCTTGCGGATTGAGTCTTTCCTTCCTGCAGCAACCACACACCTATTAACAACGCGCTTAATTCCTCGATCTTTTCTCGAATAAAATTTGATTTCTCTTCCACATGCATGACATCCAGGAAGTTCCTCATCATATTCTATGAGTTTCCTTTCCTCTAGGATTGCGACAGTAGTTTATTTGCTTCGAATAGCACGTCAATCAGTAATGGTAAGATTACTTAATTACATAATTCTTTGTACACCTACATATAGAATGCAACAATACTGACCTAAATTTATCCGTATATGGAGCGAAAATGTGAAATGAATACCCCAAATCTTGTCAAATTTAGAACTTAATTTTGGTTTTAAACCAAAATACGATGTTTTGATTTTTGCTGTAGACCGCGTGCAACATGAATACCAATTCTTTTACTAAATATTTACTCTCTGCGTCAATTTACAGTCGCACTCATAAATTAATTACCCCTTTTTTTGCTAAAGCAGTTATTCACCAAATGACTTTATCATTTCGCGAAAATTAGTACTGGATAGGTACTGCCCACTTTCGCCATGGTCTTCAGCATCTCACTACCTCTCAGAAAGTCCACCATCCCTGCCAATTTCAAATTTCACGTTGCAAATTACTCTGCTACAGCACCATACATCAAACTTTGACCTTCCCTTAATTAAATACTATACTCAAATCTCTAAGGCCTCTTATCTAGGCTTATTCTTATGCTAGAAAAAGACCAGCTGGACCAGCTTTCTAAATCATTCAGAAAGTTGTCTCATAAGTCCTGAGCTAGTCCTTTTTTGAAATCTTACCTTTGCGTTTCGGTAATTAAATCTTATAAATTTTCTAATCTTGTTCTACCAGCGTAATTTTTATCCTTACATGCTATTATCTTACTTCAAAATTCTGCCAAAAAAATAATAATATCATCGTTTTTCATGAAAATATAGATACGCCATTCATAATTTCCTTGAAGGTTTTTTTTTAAATGGTGAAATAACGCAATATTTAAGAGCATAAAACTATATTTTTAAAGTTTTTCCGTCCATCCTGAACTATGAGGAGGCGGGGAGGGGAGAGACTATTTTTCGTTCTCAGGCAGATTTCGACGTCTTCTTCCATGGTGTTACTATGGAAGGTTTTACAATGGAATAAGATACGTATTACCTTCTATGCCAACTTCCAGAAAAAAAATATATGCATGTTCTGTTATTTCATCTGCTTATTTCATCTACGATTTAGTTAATTTTTTTCATTTCATACTTCACGCGTTTATTTTAGTGGCCATGATTAATATATTTCAATAATATTATTTTTCATACAGGAGTCATCATATTTGCACTTTACTATACATGCGCTACTAATTTCAGTATACACCACCGTATGGTGGTATCGTTTTCTCAGTGAAACGAAATTTCATCTATCGCCTAACATGAATTGAACAGCTGAAGTCGTGATTGCGCATGATTGCGCATAGAAATCAAAACATGCGTAAGCACATGGTGGCTCTCTCAAGTCGAAGTACCTGCTACTAGTACTACTAGTATTCCAATGAACCATTTAACTTAGAAAATATATTTACTCGTGCAGTGCAGTCATATTTAATTCCAAGTAGATTTATTTTTGGCGAGCCAAGTGTTCGTCCCAATATCGGCGCAATGGAAGGGTAAGTGACCGCTTTTGGTGGGCTTATTTTGAAAAATCTATATGAAAATGTTATCACTCAATGATACATTGATTGCAACACGTATTAATTATAATTAATTTGTTCCTCTTGCCATACATGATTTAATCTTAGTTTTGTTTGAAAACTTAAGCGGTGCAGTTTGTCTTCTTATCGTAAAAAATTAAAATTGAAGTCGCGTTACTTGATGAACGAAGTTTTTGGTTTATTGACGGAGAAAAATGGCACTTATAGAATGTGCATCATGGTGGTCTCCGGCGGCAATTATTATCAAGGCTCGTATTTACCGATTTTATATAGCCCTACGTAGTATGCTCCGAAAATCAATGCAATGTTCTTATTTATAGCACTTTAAAGGCACCTATTTCTCCCATTTTATAAATTATGATGCATAAGCTATTTTCCTAAACTGCCGGATCACTTTGAAGAATATTGTGGTTTATTTATGTATGCTTAAACGAAATTTGGGAACTAAACAAGTATGTATTTCTACTGTAACAAATGTACTGAAGTTATCATAAAGGTCTACTATTGCCCCTTTTGAAATGGTGGTGTGGTCTATCATTTTTAAAGTACATTTTTATATATCTCTACCCACTATCTAAATGAAATCAGTAAGAAACTAAACTGGCAAATTTAATTTTGTTGTTGGCTAAGACATTTATTTCTGTGGAGAGGCATGATTTTATATGTGAGTAATTTTCATCATCTTATCGGTAAAAACTTAATACCCTACGCGTTGTTTTTAAATAATCATAATTATGAGGCTACCTAGAAGTTGTAGCTGTCAATATGTTCAAACCGGCATTCTAAACGCAGAGTTCATGGTGAGTTGAGTGGGGTATTAGATAAATGTTACAAACTGGAGAATTCCAACCGGCACATGATTAACATAGTGTCTGGGTTGGTATGAAATAGTGTGCCATACATTTTACCGAATTGTTGTTATAAAATATTATGGCATACACTGTGGAACTCAAAAGCATGAAAATGTGTGTTTGTGTATAGGCATGGGGTGTAAAAGCACTTTTACATCATACATTAGGTAAATTCAACTCACTGAATTATTTAAAGAAGTCTAACACCAATTATCAGGATGAAAATGAGGAACTGAATTGGAAGAAGCTATTTAGGTTGACCTAAAATATTTTCTATCAATCCAGTTCCTATTTTTTGTCCTGAAATGTTTGTTTGACCAGATTAATTAATTTTGCATTTTATACAAAGCACTAAAAGCACATTTCAATTTTTGAAGTACCTATTAATCCTTTCAGGTTTTCTGAGGAAGAGGACATTTCTGATTTGGAAGATGACCAACCTCTAATTGGTCTAAGCAGGGGGAAGGGGCCACCATCAAGTGATGAGGTAATGTTAGCCCTTCATTTGTACATTAACACCAACTTTCTAACTGATTCTCCACGTAAATGTGACCTACCATTTTATCCTTATCTCTAGGAGGAAGAGGTATACGGATTGTTATCTTCGGGAGATGAGAGTAGTGAGGATCAAGCCGATGACATTGCAGAGGACATTAAAAGTGATATTGAGGATGAAGAGAAGGATGGATTGCCTGATTCTCGAGCATGGGGCCACAAGAGAAAAAATTTCTATGAAGCTGACTATGTGGACCCCAACATATATGGTAAGTTTCCAGAGTAAATGTGAAGAATTGCAAACGTCAGTGCACTCTGCAATAGGATGAATAGTAATAATTTGTTAACAAATATGTTGCTGCGCCTATACCTTTAATAGTTATGTAAATTTAAGTAATATTTCCATAGAACACACACTGGGGAATTCCATTGACAGTTTTAAGAATCAAAATGCATGATAAGTTAAAAATGTTATGGAAAGGAAGATATTGATGTCAGAAATTTGATTGTTGATATCTCTGTAATGGGTTTATCATCATGTTGAATCTTCAAGTTTCTGTGGTAGTTCCAGGTTTCCAATTATTCCATCCCAGATTTCATGGTAACTCACCTTGTGTTCTTTCATTAGACTTTTACAGTAATTTGGCTGCTTTTCTCCGTATTTTATTCAATTGTATCATGATAGCACCCAAATATTCATTGTATTTGATGTAAGACATACTGAGCTTTACCTCCATCTTTCATGTTATTCCGTCATCATTTTTTCACTTACTTTTGAGACTTTCTTCTGTATTCTGTTCAGTTCTTCAGTCAGCCATAATTTTCTTAGCTGCATCATAAATACTTAACAGCGTATTCCATGTTTGCATGCCATTATCATGCATCTTACTTCAACTGTAGTGTGAAGGTATAAATTCCAAAATAATTTGCAGGTAAGGATCCTGAGGCAGAAGAATTGGAGGAGCAGGAAGCCAGAGACATACAGGAAAGGCTTGCCGAACAACTTGATGCAGGAGCCAGTTTCTCACTTGAGATGCTGGCGTCTCAAGTGTGTGATGCTGCCGAAGAGGAGGTAATAGATAAATTTGATCATTGATCCTTTTTTATTAATTTTTAGGATTGATTTTTACCATAAAATTTTAATATTTTTTATTAACTCTTAAAAAGTATACTTCTGATCTATTGGCAATTTGTAATCATGCTCAGAAATGGCAATCACCCTCTCCAAAAATGAAATGTTTTTGTGAATGTTTGATTCATCTTCCACATTTGGATTGAACAAAGTACTGTGAGCATCATTGAGCCGTAATTTTAATTATATTATTTTCCATGTTGAACAAATACTTAATATAATGGCTTAAAATTAATATTTCATCCTTTAGTAGAAATGCATTATTCCTATAATATTTTCATGAAATGCATGCCAAACAGTTTTATGGTCCCATTTTTAATGTCTTTTTTTGAAAATCTTTTGTAGCATAACTTTTGGCACATACAATAATTTATTAATCAGGCAGTGAAGTATGAAAAATTAACAATGGTTGTCTTTTATATTGTTGGTTGAAACTATATCCTCCCCACCTATTAGTGCCAACTATATGATTCTATTTTCCCTCAATTTTCATTTTCCCCTTGATATGGGTTTTTTTCTTTGATCCACGAGTAGACCGAGCAAGATGGGTTTCTCTGCAACTACATGGTTTGTTCTTTTTTGAAGGAAATGGAAAAGCCAGCTGAAGTACCAGAGGTGGATGAGAGGATTGTGACGGACTTAAGCAAGCTCTCCAAAAGGCAGAAAGTAGACTTGATGAAAAAAGAATCCCCTGAATTCTTTGGATTGGTTAAAGACTTTAAAGGTGGGTTTAAAGTTATTCCACTATGTAGGAATCCTCTCAGCTTTCTGATTATCTCCTTGTTTCATTGCATCTGGTTGACAGTTCTCTCTTATCCTAATGATCCATTCATGGCATAAGTGTTTATGTAAATTGTTTATCATATTATGTATGATTAGCCGAGTCATCTGGTAGCTCTAATTAGTTGGTTCCCCCTCTGTGGTTTCCTGTTTTTCAAAATCATCTTCGAAGTTTTAGAGAACTAGTTGGGAGTTAGTCTTCCTGTCTGGCCAACATGGAGTGAATAGCTGCACTCTTCAAGTTATTGCACAAATTTAATTGCTCAATTTATCGAGGATTGATCCAGTCCAAAGTATAGGAACAACCAAAGCATCTCACTGTTTCAGAGAATGTTTGGTTCATGCTTCCTAATTTACACAATAGACCTAAAACAGTCAGGGTGCTCATCAATGACATTCATTCCTAACCTGACCTCATTTGCATAGGAAGTGAAGTAAATATATAGCCTGAAAATTATAAATAGGAGGATGAGTACATATGGTCACCAGCTGTGGAAGATGATTTTGAAAAGAGGAAAATCCAGCATGAATATCAGTTAATTGTTAATATTGGAGAAATTGATTCGTATTATATAAGATAATAATGCTGACCTGAAAAAAAGAAATGGGACGACTTGAAACCTGAGTAGCTTCATGCATTACTAATCTTTAAAGTGAACAATGATTTGCACTATAGCAGCCTCAGAGTTTCGGTGCAATGGAGTATCTCCATTGCCTTTGCTGTGGCTCAGATTTTTTTCACCTGGTACCAAGCAGTTTTAACTGTTCATATGGCATTAGTATAGCCCTGAGAACCGATTTATGTGATTGGCTGCCAGTAGTCAATAGCAGCCTGTCTGACGCAGACAGCAAGGAGAAAGTCCCCAGTGCACAGAAACTCTGGGACTACTATAGATTCATCTTCACCGGTAACTCTCCTATAGTGACATCCAGGTTTTTGATTGGCTGGATTGCAATGGGACAGCCACTTAGGGGGCACCATTCATTCCTGGCAGCAGTCAAATACCTGGTGAAGAAGAATTAAATTACAAACTAATGTGAGTTGATATTTTATCTAAATTTATCTTATTTTTTTAAATTCTAATATAGGAAGTTGTACTTTTAGTTTTAAGTGTCAGGACTTTTGGCTATCATTCAATTCACCTGCCTGCATAAACAAAGTGGCGGTGATTATATTCATTATTCTATTATAATACTGTGATATATTTAATTTGTATTCGTCAAAATAGGCTTATTAAATATTTATTGACCTGCCTCAGTGTTGAATTTTCAATCATGTATCCCCTCAAAGTTGTCAATTTGAGGTACTCCTGAGGTTGATTTTATGTTACAGTTCTGATCCACTTTCAGAGAGAATGAGGGAGGTCAAAGAGAAGTGGCAACCAATGATGAAGTTGATCACAGAGGGCAAAGTGAATTCACCCATTGTGGAACATTTGGTTCGTGCCAACTATGAATTGATTCTCAAGTAAGTGTTCACTGAGATCCAATTAGAAACTTTATTTACAAACTTATACTCTTAAAATACAATTTCCTTGTAACTTGAGAGCTTCTTTTGATGTAATATTATTTAAGTATTAATTTGGTGTTACCTCGGATGTGATTCAATACTTTAATGAAGTAATCGTACTTGGCTGTATTATATGTACCACTTGGACATCCTTAAAAATGTTCCTTTTTTTATTACTTGGTAATAATTTTTTAGAAAAGGGCATTAGTTTGAAAGACTTATTTATTAAAGTAGCAATTATCTAAATTAAATTTCAACTGAGTAAATTTTAAAATTGACTTCACAGAAAACTAACCTGAATGGGATAGATTTACCAAAAAAAAAAACAATTAATCAATTTCATTATAAAAATCATTGCATTTTATTGTCAATAAGTGCATGTGTTTGTTAGTTTTAAATTGAATACATATTACTATTGTTCAAGGTCTTACTAATGACACAATATCTGGTGAGATAAGAGCAAATCCGTTAATATAAATTACTGGGAATCTTGTTAAATTTAATACTTGCTTTATGTTGACTCAAAAACAAAAAAAAATCCGTTTGCACCAATCTAAGCTGAAACCAATTTATTTTCCGAATTCAAAGCAAGGGAAAACATTAATTTTTAATAACAATCAATGTTAGTAATTAAAAAAAAACAAAACACTTAACTATTTAATCAATTAAAAAATGTTGTTCACATGTTCACAGAACATGGCAATAATTCAGGGAAATTTAAACATATTAAGGTGTACTAACTAGATTGGAAAACTAATGAAGGATCAAGGAATTTAAAACAAAATATCTTTGACATAAATGATTTTAAATGATGACTTCAGTTATATACTCATAAAAAATTACTAAATAAGGGTGGAAGTGATTATTCAGTGTAACAAAAAAAGTTCAGTCACTCCCACTGGGACCTTGCTGCATTCACAAAGATAAATCATTGTATTTTGATTCATTACCATTTTCACCATTGCCATTAGATATGTACTTACCACTACCCACATGCCATGCAGGGTATTGAATTTGCGATGGTCCTGGGTTTTGGCGGCCATCAAAAACCTGGGCCATATACAGATGAAGGCATTGCTAATTTGTGTTACTATTGCATTATAATGGGGCGTGTGGTAGTCCAGTGGTTAGAGCACTGGACTACAGACCGGAGGGATGGGGTTCAATTTCCTGTGATGCCTCCTTGCGCCCTCATCTTCACCCAAGCTGTGTACCAATTTTCGGGCACCAGATCATCCTGGGTAATCACAGGCGGTATAGGGAAAGGAACTGCCCTACCCAAAACCCTGCCCTAATGTGAATTTCACATTCCGTTGGGCTTAGTACTGGGTGAGCTCTATCTTCACTTACCAAACCGACCTTCGGGTTGAATATTGTGATTTTTTTGATTGCACTATACACAGACAGACTTAGGAGTGGTTAAGTTATAGTCACCCGTCATTTTATCTTTGAAATATTTTTTCCTGGGTTAGAAATTCTTAATTCTTGGAGAAAATCTTCTAGTTTTTTTTATCCATTTCAAATTTTAAGTGTAACTATCTGCTAATGTTAATTGTAATTATTTTTTAATCATTTGTTTCTCAAAATATTTTTTCTCTAAACACTGCTACAATGCTCTCTTCCTTGCATTCCCTCTGAAGAATTGCTGTGTAAGAGAACTTGTAATAATTAATAAGTGGAAATATAGTGCCACCTGTTTTCAAATCAACTTTATGCCTGAAAGGTGACCAACTTAAAGCTCAATTTTTGGTATAATACATTAGTTTGTCATGAAGATCAAATACTAGCAAGTTAACCTTAAAATATTAAGAAAAGCATGCATATGTCCAAAGTTTCTCTATGTTTTTACCTCACCACTACAGCTTATTAAGTCTTACCAAGTCTACTCTTGTCAACCGTGCTGTGTTATTTTTGCAGTTACTGTACACATGTTGGATTCTATTTATTGCTGAAAAGCAAGAAAATTCCTGTACGAACTCACCCAGTCATTAAACGTCTCTGTCAACTTCAAGAGCTGCTGAAGTCCTTGTCAGTTGCAAGTGAAAGCCTCTCACTCCAGGTAATTATTTTACTGCAATGGTCTGAATATGGTCCTCCCTTATGCCATCAGCTAATTTTTTTCCTAAATCTGTTTACTGTTTTGGTATGAAAATATTTTAATACCTGATGTTTTTCTATTATTTTCATTAAAATTGACACTAAATTCAAGCCAGTCGATTAAAATACTGCTCTTTGCAGCATCAAACCAATAATTATCCTTTTCCTATCATGTCATAAACTGTGAAATGGTAATTATTCAGTGAGAACTTGTGGAAAGATCATTTCAGGGTTCCATAAGCTATGCTTATGTAATACATGATTTTATGCACAGGTTGTGTTTCAAGGATAAAATTTATTTGGACTGAGAAATAAGACTGAATAAAAGGGCTGTGTTTATGAATCCTTCCATGAGGAATAAAAACAACACTATTTGCATTAAAGCTATTTCTATGACTAGGAGCCATGACTGTCTTTGACCATGATTAAATAGGGAAATTATGATGTGAACAAGGATACTAAATGGGTTGCATAGGTTTTTTGGATGTTTTTGGAAATAATTCTATTAAAAAAATTACTTATTTTCCTAATTTCAGGATTTCACAGCATGAAAGTCATTCACCTGGACTGGGATTTGAAACTGAATCCCTCTATTTTCAGTCAAATGCTTTAACTACTTTATCTACCGAGGCGTTCTCTTACACCGAATTTTGAAGAGGCCACCTCGGTAGCATTACTGGATTAAGCCTTTGGATGTAATGTGAGGAATTGCGGTTTGAATCTCGGTCTTGGTAAATGATTATCCCACTGTGACATTCTCAAATTTTGTATGCACAACTCTGGGAACCACTAAAGTCAGGACCGGGTATCTCTGGGTTAAATTCGTGGTAGGTTGTTTTCAAAGAAGTACACCTTCAGCACCG
>LYUA01002806.1:59632-73978 GCA_002093875.1 Calopteryx splendens
ATATCTTTTGATGCCGTTCGTGTGAATAAAGTTATCTATGCAGTTCCATAATAGTACTAGATATTTCTAAAAAAAGTTAGTTCGATGACATAACCAGATGTATTTCCATTTACTTTTCCAAAGCTACAACAGAAAGAGGCATAGAAATACCCTCAGATTGTTTTAAAATTTTCCATTTCAAAATTTAAGAAATTTTGCTAACATTGTTTCGAGTCTTTAGTTATCTTCATTGATGTGTCGTTAAGTATATTTTGGACATTAGAGAGGTTTCATTTATAGTTAATTAAACTTAAACATATGTACCTCATTGTGCTCATTCCCTGGGAATGCATTGATTTTTATTCAATGTACATTTTTCAAGCTAAAAGTGAATAGCTGCTTCTCATTTGTGGGTACAGTTAAAGTTCGTAACAACAGACACATGGAGGGAGAGGTAAGACCGGTTTTTTTAAATTCAACTGTCACTGTCAGCATTGCGGCAATTTACATACGACGAATTGAAGGGTGGCAAGTACGTTTATTTCCACGTTGCACTAAGGGAGATAAATTCTTTCCACGAAATGGTTAACGACCGATATTAAATAAAGACAAAAATATGAAATTTTAAGAAGGCACAATAGTTGAAGCAGCACTATGCTAAAATTCGGCGGAAATTGAAGGAAGCAACATTCATATAGTCAGTGACGTAGCCATCGTTTGCTCCAGAAGCTCTGAAGCCCCCCAACCATATTTTATGAGCGGGCGTGGATAAAAAATGAGGGAGAATGAATGAATATTCATGTTAAAATGAAAGAATGACGTGAAAAATTAGGAATTAACAAAGGTGCTCTGAGTTCGTTGTCGTATTCTAATATTAAAAGAGTCAAGACTTTGTTATGGAACAGAACTGGGAATGAGAGGCTTGGTGCTCTTGTGTTATTTGGAGTCTGACGGCGATACAGTTTGCATGTTTTGGAAATTATAACAAGGGACAGGACCTGCTGTTTTTGCTTTAAAAATGTAAAATCTTTACGAGTGACCTACATACTGTTATATGTAGCATACAACAGAAAATATATATAACTATGTTTTCACTTTTTAATGCCATAACTGTTTAACTACTCTCATATTGAAAGCGTTTAAAAACACACATTTTTTTAAATTCTCCTTTTTCATTTTATTCTTGTCTCTTAGTTTTAATTGACAATAATTTCCAACCGAATATATTAATAAGTTAATATTTTCAATTACCTATAAATTATCAGAAAAGTGGATATAGGGCGTACTGAGTGGCGATAGGTTGTTGAAGACTGTGATAAAGGAGAGAAAGTTGGGAAGGTAAGGGAAAGGTACTTGGGCATGTTGGATGTAATGCAGTGTGATAGAAAGTATGCGACAGTGAAGAACTGGTTATTCTAGGGTTGAGGTTGTTTTTCCATCAAAAGCCTACCCTAACCGTTATACCAATTACAAAATAATAATAATACACAATCAATACCATGTAATAGGCATGGTTGATTTACCAAGCAATGTTTTAACAAGCTTTAAATATCATTTTACATAATGTATTGATTATTGACGGGTGAGGGAGTTCTCCAAAACTGGGAGTTGAGGGCATGGAAGGAAGGAAGGTAACTTCATCCAGCCTTCAGGATTTAAACCCTGGCTACATTACTGATATGCCAAGTAATCAACCAAAGTTTGATATTACCAAAAATGATAACTATTAGGAACCGTTTGATTCAGATTGAAACTAGCACACTCCCGTGTATTTTTCACTGAAATCATCTCAAGTATTTACTTCATAATCAGCATCAAACTCAATACATTTCTACTCCCACACTAGCATTGTTCACCGTCTCTGGGAGAGAACAATGAGTAGGGCTATCAAACACAATAGTTTATACATTGGATAGGGCTCTTAACCTTGGAAGACCCATTGGCACCATTCGCATGCCTGATGCTAATTATCCCATGGAGGTGGGATGCTGCATGTCAGGAATGATTTATTGCGTTCGTGTATATAACACCAACAACGGGCAGAGGCTGGAGCGTGCATTCCCGTTTTGATCCGTGTTCGCCGCAAGAAAGTCTAACCCAAGTGAATTATTCTCAGATTTTTCTTCTTCCCTCCATCCTATTCACCATTTCTATCCTTTAAAAAAGTACCTTTTCTCAAATCGGTCAAATCTGCTGAAGAAATCTGAAGCCTAGAAAAAATGGCCTCGTGAAGATGTGCCCGTAGTAGATAGTAGTAGATGAAAAAGTCAATGAAGAATTATAACCTGATGATAGAAAGAAACGGAACGGAACTGATAATGGTGGAACAAGGGCATATTACATGAAAAATATACTAGATTAAAAGAAAACCCGGAACAACTCTAGTGTGAACAACAAGGTTTTTCTTTAATTTTAGAAAGAAGTTTTTGACTTTTCATTTCCATTCAGGAACGATAAAACGGCATATTATCCCGCATACTTTCCTGCACTGTAAACAGTAATCCTAAAGAACAAAAAAGAAAACCTTGGTTGAAGAAAAGCCATTAAACCAAAGAGGGAATCTTAGCATTTAGGATTTAAATTCTTAGTTTTTTAGAAGTTAGGTTCTTTATTTAAAAAAACTATAGGATAAATCGAACACGGTTTTGAATCCACAATTTCCTAATCTGATCACGTATAGCTTCCTCAAGTTGATCTCGTCCATTCTACGGCTCCCTTAAATAAAGTACTGTAATTACACTCAAGACCGAATGGGGAGGGAGAGAGGCAAAGAGCCTTCCGAATCCAGAGCCGCTCACAACCGCCGGAAAATCCGCAAGCTGCGATAACAAAAGCATTCCTTTAATCGGATTTGATTTACAATTCCAAAACCCCCTCCGCACACCCAACTCCCAACAGTCGTGCACATACATACATTCATTCATTCACTCGCCCTCTCGCTCACCTGGGATTTTATTTCCATTTTCTCCAGCACCCTCTCTCATTTCCATGCATGCATATATACATTCGAATCCTAATCAGCTAGTCAAAGGGGGGGACGAGAGCGAGAAGGCTGAGGGCGGTAGGGGAGGGCTGGTAATGAAATTAACTACTACGCCGGGACCTCTGCTTCCTCCACCTCCATCTCTCCAACCCCTCGTTGCAATCACTGCTTCCTCCGGGGGTTCATCGCAACCGCCCTGATCGTAGGCACGTAGGTGCTCAGGTGCGTTGACGGAGAGAAAACAGATATTGAAATAGTCAAGGTCGTATTCATTTTTTTTATTTACTTCTAAAACCTTCGGTGCTCGAACGTGAATATCGGTTGGATATAGGTGTGCGGAAATTGGGAAAAAAAACATCCTTTTAACATGCAATTATTTTCAAGAAATTACATACGTATCACAGTGGCCACTTCATGATGCTAGTAAAGTTGCATAAAAAGAGACAGAATATATAGTAGATTGCATATAAGTGCCAACAGTAAAGTAATTGTTGATATCCAGTTCGGAAGTGTAATAGAAGGCAGTATTTCAGCAGCATGTTAATAGAATTTAACTTGCATACAAAATGAATTCACCATAAAATCCTGTATTTCACGGCTACAGTTTCAAACGAACTAGGTCTGTTAGGATTTGCTATGCATTAATTATCGACTGCAATTGAAGGAGAAATTTGTCACAACCATCATTTTGTTTGGACGATTTAGACATTCATATTAAAAAACAATCCCTGTTGTGGTATTAAACAAAAGCTTGGGTACCGAAATAACTTGGGGCATATGCGTAAGTACTTCTCAATGCATCGCCAAACCACACATCGTAACTGTAAAGGAGTACCTCGATAATACTCGGGAGTTAAATAAAAATACGGAATGTATAAATGTATATATTTTCAACTACTTACTCCCCTTCATATTTTACAGCTCGTAGGAAACAAGGGACGGGAGGAGGAAGAGGGGAATGGGGGTGCTGGGTACGGAAAAAAGGCTAGGGGATGGAAAAAGAGGTAAGTCAATGCGTTAAAAAGGGGCAAAGCCGTGGCATCAGGGAGGAGGGGGACGGTGGAAAGTTGAAAAGGGATGAGAAACCTGTTAAAGTGTAACGAATGAAATTTTTTTAATCTCAATTTTTTTCCTCCATAACTTCATTTCGTCCGGATCCAAGGCCCGGTCCCTAGCTCTCCCCTCCCCCCTCCACCGCCCCCCGTGCGTACCGTCCCATACATAATCCCCCCACCCCTTATCCGTTGTATTGGGTTACCTTTTCTTTTGGACGCGACTATATCCTTTATCCTCCTGGCTCCGCGCTCTCATTCCCATCTCCCCCTCCTCCGGACAATTTAAACTACCCCTTGGAGAGGTGGGAAAAAGGGCAGAGGGGGTGGAAGTGGGAGAAATTGGCGTGGATATTTATACTTAAAACACATTATTTTTACGAGACTTTCCATATCCTCCCCTCTTATTTTATATTTAACTTAGTTTCCTCATACATCTCCCTCTCGCTCCTCCATGAAAATAAAAGAAGACATTCCACCACCAAGGTCTCCGTCGTGATTCTCCTCGGATAAAAAAATTCCATTTTGTTGAATAATTCACCGAGTTTAAGGCGGGACTCCATCTGAAAGAAAGCTCCATTTATCTATTTGGTTTCTTCATATTTATGAGGATGCAGGGTTTCGTATTCTACCATAATGTTAACATAAGAAAATATTGGAATGTTAGATTCCGTTTTCAAAGACTCATTCTACGTGCTAGTCATTAGAAATTACTCTGAAGAATAGACGTTCTCCCAAAGCCGGTCCGGAGTGCTCAAGTTTCAGTGGGTGGTGACAGCGCGTTTTCGTTTTTAATTTATTCCACTTGGCTGGTTCTTTTTCCGCGTCTCACGGTGACAAAATTTTTTAGGGCAAGGAGATATTGTATCTCTTTTGCAGATATCCTGAAGAAGAGCGCCTGATTATGGATGTCAGCCTAAATGAATGAACCAAATGAGGATTATGGCAATCTCTTTCCTATTTATGATTTGTATCTGCTGGTAGTGCAACCGTATTTGTTTTCAACGAATAGGCATCGATTAGTTCCTATTTAAAATGAAGGTGAATGGAGGGAAATACGGTCATGAATTAGCCACACATTATGGCCCTCTTTGAAATAAACCTCTGTTTACACCACTTTTAAACCTCTATTGCCGTTTCATTACCCAAAAAATTACTGTAAAAATACACGTAACGTTTTAGCTAATTAACATATTTTTCTTTCGAGTAATTAATAGTCAAATTAAAACTTAAAACCCGGATTTATTAATCTGAAAATCTTGGCATAAACGCGGGCGCCGTGGTATCGTAGTGGGTAACGCGTTCTGTTACTGATCGATGTTTACCAGGTAGGCATCTTGCGGGGTGATTTTGGACAATCTCATCTATGGACTTTTTCCGGGTTAGCACCGCGTTCGTTGACTTGAATGGACAACAGTTTTGCTGGCATTCCAGCTGGCATCTTCAGGTCGAAGGTAGATTGCTGCTGTTTTGGCCAACTTTAAATAGGCCGTTTCGTCTCGTCACTGCTCTCTGATCTGTTGCTTGCAGGAAAGTTCTTTTCCACTCACTGAGAAGTGGATACCCGGGTTTTCGGTTGAAGTACCCGGGCGTTTTTTTTTCAATTTTGATAGCCTCCCTTGTTAGTCTAAGGAAGTACCACTTCTCTTTGGCAATTACTCTTGTTTTATCAAAACGTATCTTGTTCCCTGCTTCGCTCCGTGCATGTTCGGAGAAGGCGGATGAGCTGTATTGTTTTTTCTCTGTAGCTCTCCTGTGCTCTTTTATTCTGACAGCTAATTATCTGCAGGTTTCCTCGTTTTGCTAAGACTTTCCGCAGAATCATGGTACTCGGTATACCTACTCCTTCGTATACACTTCGCGGAATTTTGTCCTTGGGCGTCCTCATACTGTCAGCCATCTTTGTCAAGCAATATCTTGAGGCGACATCATGCTTCCTCAGGACTCTGGTAATCTCCGACTCTAGTGATTGTTTAAGGTATATTTCTCGTGGATGTTGGAGCTGCAAAAGTCTCATTTTAAGGATACCTTTCTATCTTCTATTAGTTCTAGGCCTGTTTCGAGGCCTAAAGGGGCCCCCTTTTTTAGCATAAATGTAAGATTAGGTGTGCATAAAATATTATATTCGTTGCACAGTCGGTGCATTTTCTAATTAGCATACAAATAATACGAATCAATAGGCTCCATGTCCATGAATCACGAGAAGAAAATCCATATTTCCACGTTGAAATAATTTAAAAGTTCAAAGGTCAAAAATGACAGCCCTTTTTTCGTCAGTAGAATATTAAATGGGCACAATGAATTGAATAATGCAGGGAACAGTTTTTTGACAAAATAAAAAAATTAATTTTGGATATTATGAATAAATCAAATAAAATCTTGACTTTATTGATCTGAACTTCATGGTAGTGTTTCATTTATTTAAGTCCCTCTGTGCACTGACGAGCACGAGTTTGAGGTTGTTTGCTAACAAAGTCCAAATAGAGCCATTGATGGAAACTGTGCATCGTCCATTGCAGTAGATATCTCATTAGTTTAATAGGTGTTTGTTCATATCATTTTGGGATGCGAACAAATCTGAGCCGCTTCATAATATTTAACTATGGAAGTCTGCCTTTACCTAAGCAAATACCTGTGCTCTTTAATTCAGAGCAAGCTTTTTTCGTTAATTTTTATGAAGAAGATGTCGGAATGTTATTTATGATTAAACCAATGTCAGGAATGAGCAAAAATGTTTATTTTTCCACGCGGACACAGAAGCATATTTGCTCTGACTTTAATGAACAGGTTTAATTATCACCTTCTCGTATATAAACTTGACCACATTCATACAACTTTGTTTAATGTCGACCGGTCATCAAAGAGTTTATTTTCAGGAATTTCCCCAAAAGCAAACCACTGTTTAAAAATATATTGTTTAAAGTTTTCTGGCAGCTACTATTATACGATATTCACTCAGGAACTCCCCAGCATAAATTTAAAATGTACATAACACAATTTCGCGAATAATATTCCTACAATAAGACACAGGGATAGGTAAAGGAAACCAAGGTAAATTGATGGAGATGTTTTGGTTTTTTGAAGTAGAAACGATCCTTAATTTACCAACTAAAAAAATTAAACGTTTACCAGGCGTAAAGGCCATACAACATAAAAAAATAATAATAGAAAACAATCGTAGGCACTCATGCGGCTATTGGGCAAGGCTATAGCTGATGTACCTATTTTAGAATGTTTGTTAAAGAGGATTATTTCAATCCCGCGGCATTCATCTCAGTGGTGCGATTTAATTTTCCAAAGATGTTATCGCGTCACACCGTCTATCCCTCCCAAGTCCTCTGTCTCCCTTTCAGGTGAATGAAAGACAGCAGATGGCTTAGAGGTTCTTATGGCTCTCTGAGGGCCCCGCGCATCTTTTTTATCTTCCTCCATGTAGGTAGTATTTATCGAATCACTAGCGTCTGAAATGGTATCAAGTCCACCACTTTGCATAATTAATGCTGAGAGTAAATTTCAAATGGAACACTTTCCTCTTGTTTGTACCACATTTTTCTTTTTTCCATTTTCGGTTCATCGTACTTTCTACCTGTTTCCATATCCTGAAGATAAAAATCCCATTCTCTCTCTCTTCATCCTCCCTT
Organism: Calopteryx splendens; assembly: GCA_002093875.1. Taxonomy (NCBI): domain Eukaryota; kingdom Metazoa; phylum Arthropoda; class Insecta; order Odonata; family Calopterygidae; genus Calopteryx; species Calopteryx splendens. The sequence goes on from LYUA01002806.1 coordinate 67,288, forward strand.
TGCTTACGTTATACTCTCCCGTCTACGAAGACTTTCAGCATTCTGTTACCACCTACTTTTTTTACCTTCCTCGGATTTCACCCAGAGATATCCTCTCCCCTCCCACCATGATTAAACCTTCGTCGTTAGTCTTCTTCTCCTTCCACTTTCTAATTTTTTCTCCGTCCACTTTCTCATCTATTAAGCATCTAGTCCATCCTCTTGCCACAAAGAACTAGAGTTCCGACCCGTATAGTGCAAAGCTATGTGTTGAATTCTTAAAGTCTATTAAGCAAGGTAGCACTGAAGTATGATCTGGTGCTTTCCCGGCGTATCAGCTTGACCAAGTTTTCTCGGGTCTTCCACCGGGTCAGGGGTTGCAAGTTGGCCGACGTTTCGANNTTCTCGGGTCTTCCACCGGGTCAGGGGTTGCAAGTTGGCCGACGTTTCGAACGCGCCACGGCGACCAATCACGAGTCACCTGACCCGTGGGCCACATGAATATAAGACGGCGAAAAAGCAGATTTGGTACTCATCTTCCCTGAGGACGACTTCTCGAGTCGAGCTTCGAAAAGTCGGCCAACATGCAACCCCTGACCCGGTGGAAGACCCAAGAAAACTTCGTAAAGGTAGCACTGTTCTACAAATTTTAATCACGTGCAACGTGATTTCAGCTGTTAGGCCATCATCAGGTACCATCAGTGATTCCAGATGATGGCCTAACGGCTGAAACGCGTTGTGCGTGATTAAAATTTGTGGAACAGTACTACCTTGTTTAATTCTAATATGATAAACTTCCACTATATCACGCCGGACGCAGTTTCCTTTACACGTTGATGGTTTCATCATGATCTCATAGGGTGCCATTACTATGTTATTTGAATTATAAGTATCATTGAGAAAGGGAAAATATTATGGCGGTATATGGTAGCTCATACGCCAGAAACTGAGGGGCATATTGCTGACAGCTTCATGTTCACCAGGATGACCTTTTTTGATCAAAAGCAAACTCATGGGGGAAACTATTTCGGTCATCTTGAGTGATGTACGACTTTGAATATTTATCAATGTGGGGATGCAGGAAATGGAAATGTTTAGACGCGGAGGAAAATATAGAAATCGAAGTTACTTCCAGAGATAGTGACGCTGAAAAAATTAATGAGGAAATCGTGAAAGGTGCCTTGCGAATATACATGAGTCGATTGGTAATAAGCCATCAATAAACCAAGAGCGTGGGTTGGAACGTGATTGAAATTTGTGGAACAGTACTAATTTGTTTAATTTTATTTAACTATCAACTTAGTTTAATCGTCATTATGACAACTGTTTTACATCGAAATATATGTTGCTTATTCCAAACATACTCTTTTAGAGACTATTGTGATGACATTTGTAGCTCTTATAGTGATCCCGATTGTAATATATTCATTTTAAGAGATAAACACAATTGGTTTTTCCACAACGTTTTTACAGTAGTTTTTTGTGATTTAAATAAAAGAAATACCAAAAGGGAGCAAAATCTTTCGATAAAAACAAGTACGGTGCTTAGTTTAGTTGTGACTTGGAATTATACGAAGGGAGAACGAGCATGTAAATCAAATGTAGATCTGGATTACATTCCACTTAGGTACTTAATTTGGCTTGTCAACTATCTTTACCTTTTACAACTCCGATTTGCTGCAACCCTATCAATCCCATTGACACCAAAATTGAAATTAGAAACCACTGTACCTTCGTTAAATTTTTAGAAGTTAAGTTTATTCCTAAGAAACTCAATTGAACCTATTTTTATATTTGTTCATTTGAAGAGCATTTTCAACTTTTTATTATTGTCTAGAAAAAGAACATTTTATCAAGCTCTAAATTATGGATGTACTTATTGTGAAATATCTGCATTTTTAACCACTGTTGCTAATTTTTTTGGTCAATATTTGAAATAAGGCTATTTCAACTAATAGGCAGAAGTGAAATAATTGCTTACGTGAGTAAAATGTTTCAAGCAACACCTAATTATATGGCTAAGCCCTTCGACTGTTTCTGGGGTCCCTAATCGTGCCTGGTTAGCATTCCAGAGCAAATCCTGTAAAATTACCTTCATGATCACCTCAACCAATTCAATCAAAGAGTTATAATCGCATTAGAAATTTCAAGACTTGATTCCTCCGTCTGTAATTTGCTTAGGGACTGGTGCCCAATCCTGTTGCCGTAATTGCTGTAATTGGTTCCCGGTTCAAAGGAAGACGACCCGAATGTTAAAGAGTTCATCTTTGAGGACTCCTCTGCTGCCTCGAACGTCTCCGAGAAGACTTTAAACTGGATCGTGTAAATTGCACGTATTTCTGGAGAGCACCTGTGTGCCAGAAAAAACGTTTCCATAGCTTCAATGATTTTTTTAATGTACCTGTACTAATATCTGTTTAACAGGAGGCTGGTGGCTGCCTGCAAAGTATTTTCAAAGCGTCTCCGCCATCATCTCTAAACAAAATCACTATATAACATAGTTGGTGGTATCGGGCGTTGGTTTGAAAAGGACATTTTGGAAAAACCAAGTTTTGTTTATCATATATCACTCATTAAATTATGGACTTATGATGCTCAGGTGGTGTCAGGAATACTAGGATTTGAGAATACAGTCTCTTACACAGATGCTATCCAAAGTTCCCGAACTTTTGAGAATTCCGCCAAAGCTAGTAGCAATACGAAGTTCTGCCGATATTTGCCACTTTGTATGCGTTTCACCTGCCATTCTGCCAGGCGGTATTTTTGTGAGTAAATGTGTTACTTAGTATTTTGTTTTTCGTTACACTGTTTTCCTCACTGCGAATTCCGAAATATCTTCCAATGTGCAGATTGCAACTTTGTTTCAGGGTCACAACCGTACACCCATGATTCATCGGCTTTCAGTTATGACTCCTGACAAAAAGTTTGGGTCATCTCGAACTGTTGCCTTTAGCTCAAAGCACACCTCAACCCCATGGTCTCGTATAATATCGTCGTCCAAAATACGAGGAGCGAACTTCGATACAATTCGTTTTATGTGCAGTACTTCCGCTAGAATACGTTAGCATGTCCCGTATGACACTCCGATCCTATTAAAAACGCCACGGATTTCCTTCCTTCAGTCGTCAAGGATCACTTCACGCGATCGTTTCTGGAATTGTACATGATGACGTTCGACGACTGTTTGTCATCCTCCACAGACTCCTGGTCATCCTTGAAACCCTAAAGTCACTCAAATGTTCTTAGAGCTTGCTCGCCGAAAACCTCCTTTAGCATTCGGCGGGTTTCCTATAAGCCAAGGGATTGTTTTCTTTTAACTTTCCCACTAATCTCACAGCAAAACAGATAAAATTAGAGGATCCTTTGAAGTGTTTCATTTACCAATTGTAAAATGGCTAATTGTAACGTGTAGTTTATGGGTAACCAATTCCTTGTAATGTGGTGCATAGCAATGTGCTTAAGTGCAATAGTTCGTCCGTTATTCATCAGTTCATTAAAAACCTATCTTGCCTAGTGGACTAGAGTATAAAAAATCCTATTTAGCTGGGATGCTGGCAACTAATTTTGTAACACCATTGATGAGTTGGCCTATGTCCAACCATAGACCTCAGCAACAGATTTCACTTCCCTGCCATTATAACGCTCACAGCGCTAGGCTTACGACCCAAACGTCATCGCTCAGAAATCCAGTTCCCAGTGTAGGACCAAGCTATCCTTTCATTAGCTAGTCAACGACGAGGTTAATCGTTCCCAGAGTTGATTAAGTGACTCAGCCCTCGGGATAACATGCTTAAAGATACATGCTGTCCAATCGAGGTCACAGGTTGACATACCTATCTGGTCTTCTTACCGTCCCCTGATTGATGGGCGATGCTGCGGGAAACGCGATCCGTAATTCGTTGGAGGAGGGCAACTCAAGCATACTAAAAACCATGCTCCGCATTATAGGTGAACTCAAAAACCAACCTAAATATTTTTAAACTGCCTTCCGTCTCTCACAATTCCCTAAAGCGATGTCTTGACGCTCTTAATTTTATAGCAGCAGTTTTTGACGAGTTTTTGATGCTCGATGAGATCAATCCTAAGTTTATGGAGAGAAAAATTCTTCGCTTTACTCTTTTAAGATAATTCTGGAGTGTTCTAAATTCAACACCTAATCTAAGTACAATTTTAAATCGATTTTCTGAATTTTAATATTCAGAAGTAACTCTTTGAATCATTTTAGAACCAGCTGATAAAATGATGGCAAAGGGGATAAAATACCATGAAATAAAATTAACGCTTTTGAGATGCCTACCGTATTTCAAAAAAATTAATAGTTAAACTTTGGCACATTCCCCGTGCCACTATGGTCAAATCCACTAGGACGAAATCTGCAGATTTTTGAGCAATACCATTAATAATGAACTATCCCCTGTTACTTTGATCATGTCATTCGGCTCATTTTAATTCCTGTTTCGGTAACAAAACTCTACTAATTCATTCGTGGAAGAATTTGGTGAAACTATTGCCATTAAAAATGGATTTCCTTCTAATTTTACCTTCGATCAAAATACTTCGGAATTTCCATTTAATAATTAATGTTGTTAGTGGAATTATTGCTTCCTCTAAATTTTTCCCAGTATTTGTTTTGGTATTTTGTGTCTGTCTATTGGTTTATTAATCCGTTTGTTTCGACATTTCTACTCAGAAAGAAAACTTTGGTACATTAAGGAAAGATGACTACCCCGGTGAAAATTACTATCAAGTTATGAAAATTTCACAAATTCTAGGTGTAAAAATGCATAAAATCACAAAAAAAAACCTTTTCGGTGGAAACCCTGTTTCACTTAGTTTATTTTTATTAATGGCTCACAATTAATTATACGGTCATTTGCAAAGATTCGCCACACCTCGTTATTCTTAGGAACCTTTGTGGCAAGAGGTGGATGCATGCCCCGAACCATGAAGTCAACCGTTCAAAGACCCGCTCTTGCTTGACCTTCATCATTTCCTTCTTTCTTCATCCATCATTTCATGTCATTCAATACTCCTAATCTCCCCCTTCCTCTTCCTTCCTAGTCCGTTTCTCTCCATCATAGTCTTTAGCATCCCACTCCCATCTTTCAATATCTCCCCTACGACCACCTATCCTGCTTTTTCCAGATTTCACCCAGCAATTTCCTCTCTAGCTCTCTCTCTCGATGCTTTACCTCTGCACCTAACATTTTTTCTCCATTCATCCCTTGCCCACATATTACGTGTACCCACATATCTACTTCTATCCTCTTGTCTCAAGGACTAGGTCTCTAGTCTCACAACGCTAAGCGCCACTTTAACGGTGCAAGTTTCGGCAACGATGATATGAACGAAGAAAAACACACCGGTCTTAAATTTTTTCCTCAGTTAACCGATTCGTTTCTTACTTGTTCACAGAGATAGGAAGAAGGAATGGTATGATCATCGCAAGATGCATTCACTTCCACTAACATATGAGAAGGCAGCACTATTATGAAGAGAATAAAGTGGAGTGATATTGATCTCCTGTTATCCTTCTTTGCCTAACTTTATGAGTTTCGAGCACCTTAGCTTACCTTCGAAACCTTAGCTTAGCTCCTTAACTTCGAGCAAGACTTAAATAACTTGTGATTAATAAAGCCGCAACCCGCAATATGCTCTAATAATACACATATCATTTATACTGTTTTTGTTTTGGCCCACACGAAGTCGCAGTGGAAGACATTTGAAGCCACACAACGTATTCTTACGAAACTATTAGTTATAAATAAGCTTTCTAAAAACATTTTAAGTATCACAAATATTTTTGTTGGGGACTTTTGCTTTAAAGTTCGCGTCACCAGCCCTCGTTAGAAGCATTAAACAGATACTTTTTTCACCTATACCTTCGAACCATAGAATTGTACTTATGCTATAAACCAAACATTGGTCATTCAGGATCCCTTTATAAGCCTCACATTGCTTCCTCACCATGAAGGTCAAAAAAACACTCTGCCGGAATATAAAAAGACTGACTTACACATTTTTCAAGCATTTGGCCGTCTATAATCTCGCATTTCTGCATCTCATTGACACCCGCTAAGCTCATTGTGGAATTGCACAAGAAAAGAGGAACGTTTCTAAGAATTCATAATTTATTTAGAGTTTAATTCACTGATCCATGTCACAACAGCTCACACATTCATTTTCAAGATCAAATGTAAGTGAAACCTGAGTCGGCGAAATAAAAGTTTGGTTTTGATTATACAAAGTGTTCCCCTCCTCGTGTAAAGAGACAAAATTCCATGAAGTGACACGCATAGTTTATTAATTAGACTACATCCTTTTAATGCGTCATGCGGAAACGCCGGCGGATACGTAATCTTTAGAACCTCCTCACCTCATGGAAGTCGGAGTCAATCCGAGGAGTGATTTGAACCACAGAGGAAAAGGGGGACAATAAAAGGGAAACGGGAGAAATGAGTGGAAAAGACCTAAAGGAATAAAAATAAGAAGGGGCGCAAGGAAATGACTTCCGCTTCTGCTACACCCGCCCAGATCTCTAGGAATCGAATTGAGGAGACTGGGCGGGCGGAACTACAATGAGAAGACCCCACCTCGCTTCCCCGACGGCCTCCAAGCGAGAAGGGGCGACGGAGGGGTGTGCGTGCGAATGAATGTGAGTGTGTGCACGTGGGTGGGTGGGATGAGAGAGAGACAAAGAGAGTGGACGGGT
>LYUA01002807.1:147743-160913 GCA_002093875.1 Calopteryx splendens
CAAACAGTAATATTATGGACATGATTTCCGGTACCCAACATCTTTAATGGAACAATTTTCCTAATCCAAATGTTTGTTTTGTGAGCCTGGAAATATGGCTTTTATTTGGGGGATTCCAGTAATGGAGAGTTTAACATTTGTGTTTTAGAACCAATGGCTACAGGTAATCCATATGATTTTTATATGCTATTTTATTTCGTTTGACAGAATTCCAGAATATATTGATTTTAATGAAGAAGATTCGTTAAAATGTTAAGATAAGGTGGGAATTTTTTTTTCTGTGACGTGAGTATTCTTATCTTGATACCGGAAAAATTTCTCAGTGCTCGCTCAATACTCAAAACCAGGAGTAGTCTTATGGCAGAGTACCCCATCCCTCAAAATTATCTTAGAACACCAGGGAATAATGCTCAAAATAATAATAAATTATAAAAATAAAGATAGAGAAATCATGTAAAAACACTTTGAGTTCATCACAATACACGTCCCAATAATTGATCGCCATTCTATGAATTCCAGGAACACTGAATGGGAGCTTTGGTCTGTGTAGTTATCTCGTACTATAGATAAAGTAAAACATATTTTTGCGTTGTTTCGTTAATTCATTTTGCAGAAATGCTCATGGTGTATAGGTTGCATTAACCTTCTTACACTTTGGCATTACACTTCTTAAGTAATCATTTGTTTCGCCATACTTCCATCTAGACTGGCCCAATTGAATTCCAACGCTCAGAATCAATTCCGCAATATTATTTGCTACAACTACATGTACATAGCACCCCGCAAGCCACCTCAAGGTCATGTGACAGAGGAGTTAGGACACTAGCCATTGCTAAAGGGCAAAGGAAAGATGGTCTAAAAGGAGAGGGAAGGATACCTTAGTTAGCATTTTCCTACCCTTGTGTTGTGGTAGTAGATCGCGCAAAGGTTAAACGAATTTTTGATTCATAGCTTCATCGGAGTATTCTCTAGTTTTATTATCATTATCCTACATGCCGATGTAGTGTGAGGGCTAGATTGATTCCTGTGTGTCGAATTTAAAATCACACGATTGCTACCTACTTAGTAAATGAAGTCTAGCGTTGAGTCATAGATTCTCTATTAATTCCCATTCCAAATCACGTATTAATTGTGTGACACTATGGGTCCTCTCATTACAATTTATAACGAAACGGGCTGCCATCCTCTGTATTTTGTTTCATTCTTGAATCAATGATTTTTAGTTGGGTCCTCTATGCTCGCATAATACTCATTGTGCGGTCTAACTAAGGAGAAATAGAATTAATATTTACCTTTTTCTTCGCCGTGTTTTCCTAATGTGCGCTATGATGCGCCTCGCACATATGATGTGATGTGATTTCCCAAGTAAGGCCCAAAGTAATGGTGACGCCACAGTACTTTACATGGTCAACACCGCTAAACATCTCCCCAAGTGTAAGTTAAGTTTTGTTTGTCTTTTATCCTTTTTAAGAAGTGCATACCTTTCTTGTATTTATTCTAAACCCATTCATGAATGTTAAGTAAATCACCTGAAAGTATTTCGCGGTCAGTCTGGCTTGTTTTTCCCTATAAATGACATTAACTTCGGCTAATAGCCTAATGATGATTTTTATGCTTGGAGTGATGTCATTTAAACTTATAACTAACGGTAATGACCTTATAACGCTACTATGAGGGACTCTAGAGGTTACTTGTACATAGTCGGAACGCAAGCCGATAAATACTATCCTTCGAGTGCGACCAGCAATAACGTTCTAGATCCATTTAATCGTGTATTCATTTATTCCTTACTCTTTTATTTTATTGATGAGTTTAGTGTGTGGGGCCTTATCAAAAGATTTTTTTAAATCTATAAATATCGCTTCCACCCCTCTATTCTTCTGATTTTTAGAATACCGTGAATTAAAAGGCCTAGTTGTGCTTCGCATGATCTGGTTTCTTCTAAAATTATGCTAGTCATTGGGTACCTATACCTAATACTTTGGCTGTCGAGCGATGTCATGACGTTGCTTACAATTATGCACTTTAGAATTTTACTGGGGAGTGAGGTGAATATTCGGTAGTTATTGCGGTCAAATTTATTTCCTCTTTTGAAGATAGGAGTAACTTTAGCTGACTGGTTTTATTGTTGTCGCAGGAATTCGGTCTCCCTTTATCCTCATTTTTACCACGAAAAGGTCTCAAGATATGACCGAATGGGCTTCTGAGAAATGACCACCTGGCCCAACCCTTCGAAGAAGTTGAGATACATGAGAAAGCAGTCGCCATTAACTTAATCATCCACGGGAGGTGCCCATATAATTACCAGGGAAAGGCGTGGTTGTCAGTGCGTGAGATTTCACCGAAGAAAACAATTACCAGCGGAGTCGGAACGGGGAATCAAGTGACACTTTGGGACCCAGTACACGTTTTAAAATCGAATAACTACTAAACAATTATCATGGTAATGTCCAACGATTAAATTTCAGTTTTCTTAATAAGAAACCAGTCGTAGTTATCTTTATTTTTAGGATTTGACTTTCCTTTCATGTCATGGATGAGTTTCTCCCAGTTTAAAAGCGAATTTAATTTTGAGCTTGGCTGAAAGAAAAAGTAAAACTATGATGAAATTATAAGCTTTCAGCAGTGCCAATTGAATGTCGAATCAACAATGCATTTCCATTTTGCCAAAAATAAAGTTTTATCGGGGCATGAATTCGATGGTATTAAAGTACTATCAAGTTCCATTGAACCAGTTAGCAGTGGTAACATTAAATACCGCGTAGTAATAAAACTCAAAATTAATGAAGGAAGTTTCTTTCCGGAATAAATTGCAATATTTAACCTTTCTCGCAAGCCAAAGATCATCTAATTCTGAGGAATGTGGAAGAAAAAATTCCCCCAACGTAATAGCAATATATTCTATCTCAGTATTTCTACCAAAACAGGACCTCAAAATATGAGTTGCAAGGATTCATCGCGTGTGAGTTTTACCAACGGCGGTGTCGGTGTCAAACCAACGTCGTGATAAGTATGCGGAGGTCAAAGGAAGGGCAAACGGTCACGTGTTTAATAAGGAAAATATCACCCTTGCGTCTCTTCCTTAAAAGCAGTCACTTGCCATTTTCAAATCATTCGCCAGTCGCTCTACAACAGACACGTACTCTGCAAGAAAGCGATTGAGCACGTCCTGCGCCCTGCACGTTCTAGAAAACATCTACGCGTCCGTCTTGAAGAGTTAGGTAGTCCATAGAAGTTGGCCACCGCGATGGGATCACGCCTTTTTCGGGTACGTTGTTAATTTTTACTATTTCTTTCACAGAAATTTTCTTTGCTAGAATAATTGGGATCAAACGCACGCCGAAACGCGATGCCCTCACTGGTTGACTGGTTATGTTGTCCGTTAGTTGATCCTAACACATTAGCAGTCGTAGAATATCCAAACTTCAGCGAAATATTTTTTATTCACTCGTTCGCCGAGTTGTACGATATTCGAAACCGCAGTCTAAGCATCGGAGTTATTACAATTTTATGCGTGTAAAATCTCCGTGTCAAAATCATTTTATGTACTTGTCCGGGATTCAAACGCCGGGTGTTCAAATTACTGGTACTCGTGTGTGTTAGCAACTTCCTCCCGACTGGAAATGATAGAAATTATTTTTTTCACGGTCAGTTTTTACGCATTGTGTTTTCTTACTCACTCACGATCGGGTCTTCTGTTGCGGTGCCATTTTCCCGTTTAATACTACTAATTTTTCCTTTTATTTATGCCATTGACTTCTTTTTATCCTATGTTCGACAATAAAAATTAATATTCAATTAACATGTATTAAAAATCTTACGGCATGGCTGTGGACCCCTTGCGGCACACCCGTGAATCATCGGTGCCTGCCGTTTGAAGATCGCTGCTATAGAGCGACATCGCGTTGTCTTATGGGTGCACGCCCAAGCGATGCTGTCTTCATTCAGGGTTATTTGCCATTAAGCTAGTACTAGATCCGGGTTTATTTTCGCTGTTTTGTAATTCTAGTCGTTGTTGACAATTTTGCAGCATCAATTTGAGATGTACGGTAAGAAGCTAAATCGATAACGAAACTAAATCAATGAGATTCTCAGGAAATAGGAACTTAACGAGAATAGGGAGGGAGAATTGCACAATTGCGCCAACAACTACCTAGGCGAATATTAGTATATGGGAACACGTGACGCCATTGCAGTAATGAATGCAGAGTTCAAGCATAAATGCTGAGGAAATGTTATGGGTGCCATGGGAAGAGATTGAAGATGAGAATGAAAGGGGGCGGTAAGGTGATACATTCAGTTAGGTTTGCAGATTATCAAACAAAATGAATAAAATTGGTGGCCATTTAGTCAAGGGATTGAAGCTATTGTTTGAGCAGTTTACAAGTGCAATTCCGGAATTATCGGATCAAGACAAATCAAAAGAAAACCAAAGTGATGAGGCTCTCAAGAGGTAGAAAGGCCAAGCATTCAAAGTAGTAGTGAAAGGCAACCAGAGCAGGTGGACCAGTCCTTTTTTTCGGGCTGAAAGTATTTGGAGGAAAATGGGCGAAGTGGTAGGAGTATTAGGAGAGGAATAACGTTGACGAAGCAAGCACTAGTATGAAGAAGGTAACTGATGATAAGTACTTTAAGAAAAGGCGTAATGAAAAGATTTGTAAGGACTTAAATATGGAGCAGAGCGCTTCATGGATCCGAAACCTGGTCTTTGTGGTGAGAGGATGACTGTAGATTAGAGGCCCTTAAGCTCTGGGTATGGAGAAGATTTGAGAGAGTGAGTTGGGCAGAGAGGAAGGCTGAGAATTTTTTTTAAATATGTTGAGTGGAGGGAGAAAGTTGGCAGGTTAAATCCGAAGAAGGAGAACTGGGTTGAGGAAATATTAAGAGGTAGAAGGAAATAATGAAGGGCTGACGAGAGATAGTTCACGCGCTACTTAGTACAGCGAGCAGTCTGGTTTTGCGCCGTCCCTGACACACAACACTACAATAGGTATGTGAATCTGGGACCCGGCTCCTAAAGGCTCGACTCAATTTGCACGTCTATGTGGTTCGCTCATACAGAGCCATCTTTCGGCAGTAAATTTTTTCCAATATTTATCATGTGTGCTCTTTACGCCATTCGTTTACTGTCTCGTTTACAATTGTATTTTGAGTACCTATATGTTGACTTTCATTTATGAGAAACGGGATCTTGACGATACCGTCACAGTACAAAGAAAAACGTAGTACTAGATGGAAATTCTTTACGTGTTCGAATTCATCTTTCATTTAAACGAAATTCCAGAAAATACAACATCCTACTGCCACCCAATCATTCGTCCATTCCCTAATCTCAATACCTAAGAACGAAATAAATGAGTCGATTAACTATGCTTTTCTCATCCTTCTTCCATACTTTCGACGAATGCACTACAGACACCTTCCTGTTAGCAGCGCTGCACAATATGCTAATACTTTCACCGATCGTTTCAATTATCCTCTACTTATCTTTTCTGCATCATTTCCATCCTTTTAATCAATGCCACCTTCTCCAATGGCAAATTAACTTCATTGCCTGTCCACCTGTTTCAATTTAATGTCTCGTACTTGAACTATTACCTTCGTTTTTCAACGTGCTCATTGACAATCTCTCGCTAGAAATACTTAAGCAATTATGTATAAAGAAAAATATCCGCGCAGAGTCATATGGCAATACATTTGTTCAGACATTTATCATATCAGCGTAATGTAAGCGTGAAGATAACGCGCACGGCACGGATTTTCTGTCAACTTCGGAAGCATTCAACAAATATTTATATTTTTTAACTGTTGATTATGGCGGCGAAACTCAATCGGTGTGTTTTGCACGTGTGTAACTCCTTAGCAGCTAATTCCCATTGGGTTATTCATGAATGATACTTCATCGGTCGGAGAAAGAAATGTTCAAGGTCGCGAGCTTTATAGGAGCAAACACTACTTAGGTCAGTGCCGAGGAATGACAAACGCAGTGAATTCGCCGATCCCGTTTGCAGCAAACTACGTGTTATTTTAATTCGACGTCAACGGACCTTAAACGACCGAAGCCGATCGCTGGAAACGGCTCAAAACTTTCTTATAGGATTAGCTAGGGAGTATTTAATTGGTTCTCGGAGGATTTACTAAACAAATGGCTACGAGCGCCGCGCCGTACGACTTCTAGTCGTGCAAAATGTTTTCTAGAGATTTCACTTTAATATCGTCGACCACCAGGGCGCGGCCAACAATGCTTGAGTCCATGCTTGAGTCAATCAGAAACAGTCTGTCTTTGGCATCTATACATTCGAATGTTCATGTAAGTTGCCTGGAGAGACTGTTCAAACGGATTGATTCGTAATATTAAAAAAAATTAAAAGCCTAGTTTTTCACAAGCCTCAGCAGAACATTCGAGTGTATTTTCTGGGAGAATGGGAATCAAACGGTTTTGATACTGAAAATAGTAATTACCAAATCAATATCAATCGGTTCTGCCATTTGTTAATTATGTTCATCCCGTTGTCGGAAAAAATATTTACCTATTTGTTTCTTTTAATTTGCCGTTGGAGTATTTTGGTATCCATTTTCAAAAAATCAGTACTCAATGGTGCTGATATATTACTCAATTCATTCCAAACCAAGTAGGAATGCCTACAACAGTTTCTTGCCTTTAAATAAGTAATTGCCTAATTCATAAATTTGATATATTTTTTTAATGTCTGTTGCTAAGTGTTAATTCACGGATTTCTGATAGTGTATTTTAATCTTAATTTACGGTGTATTATTTTGATTTAAGAGCATGGTTACTTACTTTCTTCACACCTATATTATCCTAAAGTTAGGCAAAATATATTAAAATGGAAACATTGTACCTAGGTGAATTTCAGTGCGAAAGCTGCAAATGTATAAGTTTCAGTATGTTCACTAGAATAAAATAGGTATCAGGAAAATTAAGTTAAATTAAATTAAGTTCCTTAAAAACGAGTATGAGTTTTCCTGTTAATCAACATGATTCTTTTTCTTGCTTGATTAAATTAAGTTGTCAGGGATTTAAACTTGAAACTATGCTTGTTCGAATTCTCATTACCATTTTGTATTCTCTCCGTATCTGCTCTCAAACCACAGGTTTTGATTTCACTTTTGGGTAAAATACATAATTTCTTAGTATGGAGCAAACAGCAGTAATAAAGCTATATTTCTTGGCAGCAGATGAAACCTTGGGAATACAAACTTCACAAATATTTTGTCTAATTATTTGAAACAATGGGAGATAAACTTGCAACACAAGAACTGAACTTGAACAAAATTTTTATCGCAGCAAAGAATATGAATAGGAAAAAGATTCGTGGGAATGGTCTCAAAGCTAAAATTCTTGGAAGGGACTCAAAAGTCTTACCTTTCTGTGGTGCGGCAGGTTGGAACTAGCTTCTCGTGACCCCAAACGCCTGTGCATTGAAATCCTTCGCAACTAGGCAGAGAGGCATAAAAAGATGTCAAGGTCTAGAAATTTTCACGCAGCGTTATCCCGCTCTTTCAAATTATTCCAATAGGTGATAGAATCTATGTGAATGACCTTGGAGGAAGATGATCTTTCATAATGCTTAAAATTTCTCGTAATAGTCTTTTTGAAACGAAAAGTATATATCAAGGCAAAAGGCATAGGTATTTTTTCTCAGAGGCAACGTTCTTCGAACTAGTCGTCCGTTCTTCGCCGCAACGCGGACTTACTGACAGATTGATGCGAAATAATACCGGGTAGAGCCTATTTGCTCTTCGAAAAGTACAACTCTCTCTCTCCACACTTGCCTTTTTTACTCGTATCGTTGGATTCTTTCTTCTTCATTTCATTCATTTTCATTCATTCTTCTTTTGAATTTAATTGCATCAAAGTTGCAGAATTCAGCTTCAAAAAATAAATTCCAATTCGCGTGGTTAGATCCAGGCCAGTATTACACCATTTTTCATGCATTCTGCTATAACTGGGTCGTCTTTTGGACGAAACACGTTTTTTTTCATTTTTTCGATTTGATTTGAGGGCTTACTATTTGATTCCTTTAAGCTTCTATGTATAGGGCTAGGTTATAACCTAATTGTTTTTACTCTCATAAGTGGACCTCAATGAATATTCATTTGTAGATGAATTGGAATTTAAGATAAACTTTTCAATACAAATTCAGCGTAACCTGAATTATACTTAACTTATATATACTGATTCATTACATTTTTTGGAACTAATCATAGAATTTGCAAGTGATGATAATCGAATTACAACCATTCGGTTTACGGAAAATTCTCTCACACACGGTCCCTCAGCTAATATACCAAATGTTATGACTTTGAATTCAGTTTTTTTAAAGGTTAAAGGTCAAAAACTTGTATTTAAAAAAAATGAAATTCATTTATCACTAATGTCACAGAGAGAGTCTAGGCTATTCACCAAATGGGAAATCACCACTAATGGGAAAAATCAATTCTACTCTTTCGTTGATTTCAACACTTCTTTCAACCATATTTCTTTGATTTAACTCGATGTTTCGGTAACTGGTGTGAAACCCGTTGGCTAGGGAATTATAGAGCTACCGGGATCGCAGTTGAACCACAACCTGTGTGTAGCAGGGAAATTTCGGACACGTTTTATTTTTCAAGTTTGATGCATGCACACCACTATCATAAGAGACTTATTACTGCTGACATGTGTGTCAACGAAAGTGGCCGCGTATCAAGTTGGCAACGCTTATGAGGCTATCATCATACCTAATTGGAAACGAGCACCGACTGCAGGTAAACACGCTGTTGGAACTGCAAATTAGTTAAATTCATTATTTAATTTAAAATTTTCCTGGTTTATTCCGGGAAAAATTTAGAAAATTAATGTCGACAAGCGAGGGTTGGGTGATTTTGAGATTGACTTTGGAGACGAATTGAGGGAGTAAACTGATTGGAGAGGAAGGAAAACCAAGAAACATTGGAATAGTTGAGGAGGTGAGGATAATGTAATAAGAAATACGAAGAAGACAAGGAAAGTGGACGAAGTAGGTATATACTGGCGGGTCGGTGAATGTTGAAGGCCTTAATGGAAGGGAAAATGTTGAATAAGCCGGGAAAGGAGAGGATGGTATAATACGCTCATTAAACAGCTTTAATGGGCTTTGAAAAAATTAGTAGATAAAATTGAAAATTCCCAGGGAAAAACGTTTTTTTTTATTTTTGCAGGAGTGCTTTAGGAGCCCACGATGTGTATAACAGTTTTCGGGGACCTTACTGAAACCTGACTCTAGGATACTCTACACACAATTATTTAGTGTTGTGGATTTAATTTATTTGTAATTTACAAATGCAGGTTATGTGATTGCGGTGCTAAGAAGCAATGTCTTTTCGTTCCGTATTTGCTGATGCAGTCCTCTGGGGCCCGTTTCTCAAAGCTACGAGTTAACAAACAAGCTCTCTTAAAAGAAATGGTAACTGTAGGCTAGAACATTTTGAACCACATACGCATTGGATTCACACAAAAAGTGGATGTAAGAGGTGGTGAGGTTTATGGATTGAGACAACGTGGGTGATATTTAGGCCAGAAAAACGGGCCCCATATATGGCCCATATTTAGGCCATCCGTGCCCGATCCTTCCCATCACGCTACTTGCCCGTCGCTGATTTCGGTCTCATTTTTGGCGAAACGCCTTCTCCTCAAAGAGTACAAATAAAGCTCACATTATGACATTGCTTCGGAGTCGGTTTTGTTGAAGGTGCACGTGTCAAGAGGTAATCAAAAGACCAAGGCCGTCCGCTCCCAACTGTACACGACGCGACGCACGTAAACTCACGTCGACAGCGAATTATATCCTTGGCTCTAGGGTCGATTGAGTGTCAGGTTATTCCCACGTCAACCTGCAGAGAAACGCCTCGAGAAAAGATCAGTGAAGGCCTCGGATTTAGGGAGTTTCCTGCCTGAAAATGTTTTTGATGCAATGTCTCAAAGTGCCTTAGAAAGAAAATTATCCCTTCCTCCTCACGATACCTACCAAAACCAAAAACGTCCGCATCCGACTCACGACTCACACTTTGCACGGCATACTTCCCAGGAATACATCAGCGAAAGACAAGACTTCTGAAGGAATTCCACCCAATAATAAAAGACAAAGAAATAACCTCCTCTCTCCTGCACCAATGCCCCACCGTCACCTTCAAACGGCCCGCCAACCTAAAAGACATACTCAAATCCATCACCTTGACACGCTCCTCTATCAGGTCTCTTAGCCCTCGCTCCTCTCCCAGCAATCGCCCCCGATGCAAAATTTGTCCACTCCTCAGTTCTCCTCCCCCCGTTCCACACCCCCTTATAGCCTCCCTACCTCGCTCCCATGGCAACTGCCTCACCAAAAATGTCATATATTTCCTCTGCTGTAATCTCTGCCCATCGTTCTACATAAGTGAATGTACAACTTCATTGGCCATCAGGATGAACATTAATCGCTTTTCCTCAAAATCCGCTTCTCTTCCTGTCCCCACACACTCCGTCTTTCACAACCTCTGTTTTTCACTAACACTACGTGAAATATTTACAATTTGCAGTCCTGCTAGTTTCACAGTGAAACTTCGGATTATTATATTATAAAAAAATTATCCTTTTATTTTCCATGTAAAATGAAAATCTGAATGTCTTTAGTGCCATTAAAACAGAGAAAGAAAGGAGTCGGAATTTTTGCGTTGACATCGATTAAAAGCTGGTCCCAAATGCGGGTTGCATTTCTGAAAACCATAGGAAGCTCTGGTAAAAAGTATCTTCTTTGAATCTCACGAAAGTGGAGGAGAGCTCAGTGTAAACATTTCGAAGGATGTTATTTCCCAACCGATTACCGATGAGTTAACTGTATTGGGTGTGCTGGCTTCCTGGGAAAGGTAGAGGGAAGAATATTTATGAACATCCAGGGTAAACGACTGGATTCATTCACGCAATAGTCGAGTTTCACTGAAACGTAGCGTTAAATCGCATTTGCTTTAGGTCGTCAGCAATCTCTTGAAACAGAAACATCTCTTGGTTGGGGCTTCCCCTCGCTCTCTCTCTTCCTCCTCCTGGCGATATGTGCTCAGGTGAAAGAGTTTGCGACGCTAATATACCTCCCATCCACTCGCGTTAACTTCACGCATACTAGGTAGAATGCATTCATCATCATCATCATCGGTAATCAACGTGTTAAATGTAGGTTTTCGACGATCTCTAACAAATATTATGCACTAAGTATCGCGGGAACTTCCTCTATTTTTCTCCTCATAATTTCCTCTTTCAGATTTTTGTACTTTCTATCTACCCTCATTCCTTGAAAGTCTATATTCTTCTTTCCTCTATCCCGCTTGCATAGAATTCTCCCTTCTATTTCGGCTTCAGCAATCCAGCATCCCTCAATATTTCCTCCACCAACTTTTTCTGCCTTATTCGAAATTCATCCAGCAACTTCCTCTTTTCTCCCAACATATTTAAAATTTCGTAGTTTGTCATGTACCCATTATATCATACAGGGGTTTTGAAAGGCAATTGAAAAATTGATTGCACCAATTAACGTTGGTCTTTTAAGGGTCTTTAATGATGTTCCGGAACAGAAATAGTCACGTGTTTTTCTCTGCGTCTCTGACCAGTCTTTAATGTAATAAGGTACGCTTTAATGAATCTGAGCGAAGGCTGTTCTTCCCTCAAATTATAGGAAAGGATTCATTCGATTTCACGGACATCCAGAAAAAGTTTGCCTTTGCATGCGGAAGCAGATTCAGTCGAGAAGAACAAATTTTAGAGCGGGATGGTGTTCACTTAAATCGATCGGCAGGCTGGAAAGATTGACTCTCGAGTAATCGGATTTTTCTCAAATATCTACTGAAAAACACTAATAATCATCGGTATTTGATAGCCCGAAGATTGATTGAGAGTAACCCTCCACTATTTTCTTTACAATGCGGTCCATTACACCCTTATAAGTCTTTTGCCTAATTTCCCTACGCTTGAATTGACCCAAGGACCCATTGTCCCTTGGTCTTCCTAATGGCGCCTTCCCTTCTCTATTCTCTCCTAGTATGTTCCTAACTAGTCAAATATGTTTCAAGATGCGCCTAATCCATATGGTACTTATTTTTCTTATCTACATAATTCCCCGCTAGCTGCCTCAAGAGCGTATGGCAGGGGGTGTTAGGGCGCCAGCCGTGCGCAAAAGAAAAGGAGAAAGCCGGTCCGGCCGGTGGGCATGAATTTATTGCTTCGTAGCCTTCCCCTCTCCTCGTGTTGTTGTCAAGAGCCGTGTGAGGGAAAAAGAAATTCTTGAATCTATCGGATCAAGAGGTTATTTCTATAGTAATTTTATATGCACCGTCCGACTTGGCAAGGCAGTGTGTGGGTTGGATTACTCCCTCCATGTTACAAGTAAATGACACGGTTGAAAACTTTTTTATAAACTAAATATAGCGTTGAGTCCTCAATTCTCTGAGGGTTCCCATCCCATAACTCGTTTAAATTGCGTGATGCTTTGGGTCGTCTCATCGCAGTTTTTTAACGAACCAGACCACTGCAATGTGTTTAACTCTTGAATCAATCTTTTTTTTGAGATGGGTACCATGTTCTTTATCATTGTATTTTATGTTCGGTGTAACTAACGATGCATATCTATCTAACTTTTCCTCGCCATGCTTTCCTACTATGCGCTTCACGAACCCTAGTTTGTGGTGACGACCGAGTATTTTACGTAATCATCGGCGATAATTGGAACATGACCGGTGTGTGTGTAATCTCTTAATTGAGAAGTGCATAACCGAGCATTTTTCAATTGGAACACCCCGCGCACGATGCCGTCTTTTCAGCTTCTGCTTTTCTGTACACTTCTTCATTTCTTATTTTATTTGTCCATTTGATCTTCATCATTCGCCTCCCTTACCAGGTTTCCAAGGCTTCTATTCTTCTCTAATTTGATTTTCCAATGTTCACTGCCTCTGATCCGTTAGCAGTTGCCTCTTTCCTTTAACCGCTTTCTTGTTTTTTAGCTAATCTCCGTTTGATATCCGTTGAACTCCTTCTAATCTCATGTTATGTTACTTTCGAGGTAAGAATAAGATTATAAGTGTTCTATTTTATCCGATCATAGCACATCTGCCCTCACCATCTCTTTTCCTCGCACTACTTTTTTCAGTTATTAATAAACAATA
>LYUA01002807.1:191302-206904 GCA_002093875.1 Calopteryx splendens
GCGTTTATTATTTACGATGCGCCGTCGCTGATTCTGCCTTCTCTTGCCAGGGGTTATACGCTTACGCGGTCCCGAGGGTAGTTGGTTGGCTATGGGAAGCGCAATTAAACAAAGGGGGGAACCCGATGGGACCACCTAATGAGCTTGCAGGTGAGGGGACTCCACTCTGGAGCACAGGAAGGAGTAGTGACTAGAAGGAGTAATAGGAAAGGAAAATGGTGGCGCCTCAGAACCTTGCACTGGTCGCTGGACTTGGTCTGGTCTTGGTTGCACGGCCCTGCGGCTGTGGCTACCTGAGCCGGGGGGCGCTGAGGGGTTAGCGGACCAGCGTCATCCGCTAAACCGTTGCTGTTCGGCGACGTCGGTGTTCCCATGGTTGGGAAGAATGTGAGCTCGTCGCAGTCGTCTCACCTCCAAGGTGTCTGAGTTTTCCCTCGGGGCGGCGAGGGGCTGCCGGATGATGTCGATTCGATCGGGGGTATCTCAAGACTCCGCCCTGGTATCCGAGATGGCAGTGTCCATGGGCTGGATACGTCGTGATGTAGGTATTAACGTCCTTGATGCCGTGATCTGCAAAAGATTTTACGTAAACCGATGTTAATATGTTCTTTAAGTTCATCTAATTAATACCTTAGTCATATGTCGTATGAAAGTGGAAGGTGCTTTGACTAATCCAAAGCTCATTCTATTGCATTCAAAGGGACCATTTGGTGTGGAAGTGGTATATTCCTCGCTACTTCCGTCCATCCCTACTTGCCAGGACCCGCTACATTTATCCACAACAGACGAGAAGAGCGAGCGATATAGCTGATTCTTTTTAGTGATGCTATTCAGAACGCGATAATCAGAGCAGGGTTGGCATTGGACGGGTTCACCGACCGACACCTTCTTTTTCGCTAAAATAATGGGAAATCACGGTAATCAACCCGAAGGTCTGTTTGGCAGTTGACCAGGGAACAGCCGACGGTGATATTACGCTCTGATTAAACATTTCTCTGATATAGTTATCTAAAGCAGTCTGCTGAGAGTGTGGTACGCGGTATGTAGATTTCTTAACTGGTTTTGCATCCCCTACATCAATGGAGTGTTTGAAAATATCCGTGCAACCAAGAGAACTGTTTTTGTATGCGAGTATGTCAGAAAATTCTGCAATGAGACTTCTTAGCGAGTCCAAAGCCTCGGTAGGATGGTGTTCGAAATCAAAAAGAGAAATTAGTGATTCTTCCGATGAGTATTCAGACCAGAATTCTTCGTCGTCCGTGTGAATTTGGGTACTTCATCATTGAGAATGATACTACCACTATGTTAAGTCTTTTGTCCAAATTTATATCGCTCTTTCCGAAATAAAGCAAAATAGACGCTGATCCGTCCTTCGACACGCGCTATTACAGGAAGTACAGTAATATCTTGGCTGAACCCTTTAATAAGTATTTGCTTATCGATCAATTTTTCGTTTTAAGCCCATGAAGATACAATTGACATAAGGGGTACCTTAACTCTTTTTTCAATAAAAAATTCTTGGCGCCACTTTCCTCGCTTGGAAAACTCTTTACCCATTAAAGAGACTACCGGTCTGCCCAGAGGCTTTGTCAGAATTCTCATTACATACACTATCACACAAATCCACAAAATCACGGATGTCTGATGGCCCAGCATTAACATCGCTTGTCTCTAGGCTTTCGTTTTCCTTCTCTATTACAGTCGTGGTTTCATTTTCAGCATAAATTTCTTCCTCTCGCTTTTGCCCGAATTTTTCTTGGTCAACAGGGCCCTGTCTTAATTAGTTAATGCAGTATTCTCACTCATTTTTTCCATTAGTGTTTGACGCTTGAGAAATGCAGTGAAGTGTTCTTCACTACTGGAATCATACGTAGGATCATCTGAAGAATTTTAATCTAGCTATCAAGAGTGTACCTTGTGGGCTGGTATGCTCTGTGATTGGCATCCTTCAATTTTAGTCGCTTCTGAAGGATTTTCAAAGGAAATTAAATATCCCTTGCAGAATTGTATATTTTGTTCGGCTCCATGCCTTTTCTAAAAGAGTCATCGAACGTTATCAAATCCATATTGAGCTCTTGGCTACGGTTATACTGTGTAGACACACTATGGTTGTTATTTACTGTCTAAACTTATGGAGCTATAGAAATTTTTCAAAAATTTGAGTCCAAAGATTCCATCATAATATGTATTTCCTAAATCTACGATCAAAACATCACGAATTATAAGCTTTTCCATCTATCACTAATGGAATAAGACATTGACCCATTATCGGAAGAGAATGGCCAGAGGCACTTTTAATAGGAGTGGTATACGGAGAAATATCTATTTCCATAAACGAAAATATATTTTTATGAAGAACCTGGCGCTAGCCTGAAGACATTAGAGAGTAGGTGGGGGGAAATGAGAGTGGATTTTTAGGGAAGACGGAATTGATTTGGGAAGGTGGGTATGGAAAATAGGATTGGAGGCTGCCAGGACCCGCAGCTCTATTCGCGTAATTTATTATATTCGCTTCTTCATTTAGGGTGGACTCTTCGGCTTCCAAAAATGTTTTTTGGATCCCCTTATTAGAAAAAAACGTGCTATCTCTCTTCTTAGTCCCAAAATAAATTGTAACAAAAGCCTATGATCAACAGTTGAGTTGGTCGACGCAGAATTTTACTCGGGGAGTGTCTCTATTTTAATTGGTGAGTAATTTTACGGAGCCTAGTAGAAAACTCATTCACTGACTCGAGAGGCCATTGAACGCATGTCGTAAACATTCGCTCGAGGGAGATGGGAGAAATTTTCATTTACAATCAGGTTCATTCAGGACAAGTGTACAATCAGGACAATTCAGGTTAATCAAAAAAAACTCATCATTTTCTAAAATGTGTAGGTTGGCGACCACATACTCCGCTGCGGAGCCTAGGAGTCATAAACAAGCAACACATAAGGTTTGGACTTCCGTCCACGCAATGAGATGGCTATTATTTTCAAACATTCTAAGATATTGTCAACTGTAGTGCATTCCTTAGTTTCCACTGAAATTTTGAATAAAGTGGACTTCGCTTCCCATTGCGGAGACTGGAGGGGCAGGGGCGTTTTGAGTGGGAAGCGGTAGCAGCTGACGGCGTATCTCCATAAATGATATTCACCGCGGGGGGTAGAGGCAGATAAACAAGATAAAGGATTTGAATAATCTGGGAAGGTAGGGAAAATGGGAATATCAAAAAGGAAGGAGAGGAATGGATTAGAAGAGGCCATGACAGTGATTGCTTGTTTCGAACACAAATAAAAGGTAACGTTTTCCAAGCAAGGAGCCACAATTTTGTTTTGTTTTCATCTGTACTAAAGGAATTCATCATAGGCTTTGGAATTCATTTAATTTGCGCGGATTACCATGTGGGCCGATTGAAGAAAATAATCATTTTGAATAGGCGATTAATAGTGCTCGAAACCATTGCTAAATACATCATTCCGTCTCGTCGGAAAGTGATTTAACATTTCTAAAGCGTAATGGCGAAGGCCTTTCCTCTTACACAAATGACACCAATTTAAAGTCGTCTTGACATTAAACGGGGAGAATAAATTGAGTGCCCGTTGAGTGAACTAAGGGTTTATTTATACTTATACTTACATGATGGGCTGTAGGCCGAGCGGCGATGAGGCGAGCGAGACGGCCAATGGTCTTGTAATGTCGCAGACTCAACTCAGGAGGTCCGGGGGAGCCAAATCTAGCGGGGTCGCAGACTCAACGCAGGAATGGGACTGCCTGTTTACGCTAGTTGCCCCTTATATAAACCTTTTCTTGAGTTCAAGGGTTATTTTTGGGGAGTGGGAGGAAAACGCAGGAGGACGGGGGTGTTTGCGAAATATATCCGACGTCACCGCCTGAGTCGCCTCACGACGAGTGCAACCGTAACGCATCTGCATCCTTTGCGGGACATTGGATGCATCAGGATAGATTGTTGGAACAAAGGGAAGAAGGAGCTCCCAGGTCCCAGTCCCCTCAACGCAGATGTTTTCACTCTCATCGTTGTTCCTCGTGCCATTCTGGCATCAGCCTCCAGGCTTTGAAGACCGCCTTCGGTTGATGATCATCTTTTAAGGTTTTAGTTTTGTACCCCAAATGGAATTGACGTATTTCATAAAATGGTTGACTCCCGAGCTCAATGGAAATCCTTTTAACATGATATTATCAATTTAATTAGGGAGCGCAGACAATGCCAATCGCTCTACCTCCTGGCTGCGGACTGAATATAATTTCCACATGACTGTCCCCTTGAACGCTTAAAATGCAAGGATATGGTCCTTTTTATCTGACCATAAAATGTTCTGGGGTACCAAAGGGAGATAAATCTGGCCTAGACTTTCGTTTTAAAATTGATATTAAATTATAGAGTTTTACGAAAACTATTTCCTTTTCGTATGTTTTTAAAGTTCAACCTAACGGTTAGTGCAGGTTTCTAATGGACACACTACACCTGAATCTCAACAACCCATACTACAATAACCAATTCTTCATTTCCGCATATTTCCTGCTACCCTTCATTCCGTCCAATATACCTAATATTTTCCTCCCTCAGCCTCGCTTACCTAACATTCAATCCTTCATCACAGTCCTCAGCATTTCATTTCCACTCTGTACGCCCTACGTCACTTTTCCTACCTTCTTTGGATTTCTGCCAATAGCCTTCTCTCCTCCCTTACCAATCCCAAAACGTCTTCGTTCGTTTTCTTCTCCGTCCATTTCACTTTTACCACCCTTCTTCATACCCATATTTCAAAAGCCTCCAACCTATGCCTGTCTTCTTGCCCCAACGGCCACGACGACCAAGTTTCCGAGCTATACAAAACTACTACCTTTACTAGGTTTTTAAATATTCCTGATGATTTTCATCAATGTGAATCTTCGTATATTTCTCGATGCGTTGTATGCTCATTAGTTCTTGTACTAAATGAGAGTGACTTTCAGTAATAGGATGAAGGAAGAGGCGAGATAAAGATCCGTGGTATGTGCACTTTGGAAGTTAAGTAAAATCAACTGACATCCAATGCATATTTTTTGAAGGCTCAAAATGTAAATAAAACGGTTGTAAGACCAGTGTATGGGAAAAGGTTTTTCGATGTGCCAGAGTTGGAATTCCTCTAATACGAAAGTATGGTACATAATATATTTAGTTTTACTGGTTTAGGAGGAAATTAAATGAAAAACAAAATTGTGTATTAATATGTGTTGCTCGATGGAATAATTCGCATGCTAAGTGCGTAGAATACTATCTTCCTTAGTCCACCTTCAATTCAACTAAGGGTGTGCGTTTTTACGTGTTTATCAATAGTTAGAACAATGTTTCTCGTGTACTAACTACAGTTTCACACGAAGTTCTGGTATTGTGAAAACGTAATGTTTGGATTATAATTGGGGATCCCCATAGGGAATTCAACTTGGGACTACCTCAAACGCGACGTCCTTCCCAGCAGGATACCACATCGCTTATGTTGGAAATTATCAAAAACAATTCCTGGGACTACACACTCGGGCTTCCTTCAAAATATCTGATAGTAATAACACCTATAGCTTTTAATTTTTATGCTTGCAAACGCAAAATATCAATAATTATATGCAACAATAAAATTATTTAAAACATTTCATTTCATTTGTCTTATTTTTCATCGAATGGTTCTTTGGATGCTCCTATGGGACACCTCATCGTTCCTGCGAATTATCCGTTGCTCCATTATGTCAAGAATTTCGTCAACCATTCATTCTCTTTTTCTTCCCTGAAGTTTGGAATCCCGGGAAGATATGAATATATAATAATCGATGGTATTAGTTCGGATAATGTGACCGTAGTCCTTGGAAGGACGGAGAGGGTGGAGGGTTGGAGAGGGGAGAGGAGTGGAGGGTGTGCGAAGGTGGCGAGAGAGGCGCTCGCCGTGCGCCAGTCAAACGCCGGGGTGGAGAGAGTATTCGGGGACTGGAAGCTCTGGAATGGCACTGGTCACCGCTTTGCAAGGAATGAGGAACCTCGACGCCTTCTCCACCTCCGAACGCACAGAAACTCCATTGCATATTAAGTCTTGGACGGGTGAATTTGAGCTACTGCCAGTAGACTGGTGAGAACAGTGAATTAAAGTGGAATTCCGCGTCGGTTTTGATTCCCAAATGGGAGGGAAGTCGTAGGAGCTCTGTGGAAAGCACGAGTGCGTTGAACAACCTTGATTCTTCCCGTCCAAATGTAGGCTCGTTCCTATTTTCTCCTCTCGCTAGTAAATTCCTTCGTTCGTGGTTTTGCATTAGGCGTACGGAAAAGGGATTAAAATGAACTCGTCAACATATTGATAATCCCCGGATATTTAAATTTGTGCCTAAAATTAATCCCTCGTAATTTCAATCCATTTATTTCGGACGTTACAATTCCATTGGTGGCGCATTTAAATGATTGTCATCCGATCCCTTGTTGGTCCGAGTTTACCCCAAATGCATTACCTAATCCGTCCGCCCGGCCGACCTCTTACCTGTTTTCCACCTTTCGTTTCCAGCTCCTCCCTAGGGTTCCTCTCCACTCACTCCTCCCTCAAATCCTCCTACTCACTGTTCCCTAATGCGTAGAGAGAAATCGGCTCCCGATCGCCACTCTTAAAAGAATAAATACTACAATTCTTGCGAAAAACTAAGTGAAAAAGGTGGTAGGGTATAGGGCTTGAGTCAGGGACGCCTCGCGTGACATGGTGCGAGGGGTTCTAACGTGGGCGAAATTCGCCTAATAACAAGATGATAAACCACACTTATTCACTGGAAATTCGGTGATAACTGGATTTAAGTGTGTTTGAAATTAATAATTAGGTATAAATCTTGATGATTATTGTATAATTTCTGGAGGGTTGGTTTCAAAATATGCGGTGTTTCTATTCTGGCATATTTAAAATGTTCACTGATTAAGGCTCCTGACATATGCAAGTATCAATGCAGAGAGGGGGGTGTTTTAAAGTGGTGAGTGATTAGATTAATTCAGCAATATGTCTTTCAGCCGTCGTTAATAGTGTCAAATGAGGTGGAGACCTCAGCTAAAGGTATGGAGTTAAGCGATTTGATACTTTCAGCCGACGATGTACTATTCATACTAAGAATACTTGCTTTTCCTCTCCTCATATTATTCCACCACCAACTCCATTTGAATTTTATCCTGTTAAAAATTCACCCCCCTCCTTCCAATACCTCCCCCAGATATCTTTTCTCCCATCCAACCACGCCCTCTAAGCGCCTTCCTCGGAAACTCATTTCATTTGTTATGTGAACGGCATTTACTCTTGTAGTGTAAGAGAAGGCAGTCCAGGCTGCTGCTTCATGCACCGGCAAGGAAAAGAACGCCATGACGAAAATACCTAGACAATTTCTACTCAAATAACATGTGAGTATAATTTATTTATTTAGGTGGTATTAATCCATTCCGTTGATATTAATAGTTTATGTACCTACGTATTGTGTCACTTCTATCGTTCTGCATTGTGAGTGGTAATTAATGAAACGATTGATTTTTACCAGGAAAATATAATTATCATTTTCTGTACATAAGAAGGTGAAACTTAGTTTCATGGTGGGTGGGAATTCTAGGCAAAGCCTAGGACTTTTAATTTTTTACTCAGTGTGTGTTTATTCCATTGTTTTATTCGTGTCACTTATCATTACATCTAGATAATGTGAGATAGCCTAGTGGATTTCTTTGCTTAGAATTAATAATATTCTATATTTTATCATTTGATTATGTATATCGTTTCACTTGCAACGACGTTTCTTCATTTTTAGCGAAACAACACTTTGTATATCGGAATCTCGTCGGAAGTGTGTTGTGCCGAGTACTTTGGATCAAATCTTTCTGTCGTTCTTCCAGGCTGCTTAAATGTGCAGGTAAAATATCTGTGTATTAAAAAAATTATCACTTTGCTTCGAAACTGGACTCTAGTTTTCGGAACTGAAATATTAGATCCGTTTGGGCTCTCTCTTGAATTCGTTTAAAATTAATTTAATTACCTAATTTAAGGATCGGAATCTTGTTTTATTTTGGAAAATATAATGCTCGCGTACGTTTTCAATGTCCTCGAGTAAAAAGTGCCTCATATTTTCAGGGTTTTTTTTTTCAATGAATTCCACATGGAGGATGAAGACCTAGTTTTTGAAAATTCCATGTTTGGGTTCCGTCGACGACGTGCAATGTGGACACCATGATCAGCAGTGTTGGCGAAAGGTAAAATGTTTTTAAATTGACTATCCGTTGAGATGAATAATGCAACTTGTTACCAGATCGATGTGTTTTTGGTAACTCGAAATACTTCATTGGAGATCTGCCAGGCAATCGTCGTGTGCAGCACACCCACACACACACCGCATTGCTCTAGTCCGAATCGCCACTGGAGGAGACTTGGAGCAGTTTGACTAAGATTTGCTTCGAGGTTTATCAGTGTAGAATAATTTATAGCTGTTAGATCGACTAAAACCCAAATTGTCTCGAGCTTCTAAGCCAATATTTTATGCCGAAATTTCAGTAGCTCTTGATTAGGAATTTAGATGCACGCATTTTTTGTCCAGGTTTTTTCTATTACTATATGGCTCGCTGCAAGCCACCACTAGGGTGTGTGGCAGGTGATGTTTCCACACCAGACATGCATCGGTATATCGGTGGCGAAAAAACCCGGTAACTCGGTATCGGTACTTGGTTACCCATCCTATGTCCCATTAACTAGCTACCAGAACCGAGGCTACGAACGATACCTACCAGTATCGCTTTTCCGGTAAATAGGGCGATACTCTAAGTTTCCTACATACTCTTAAGCTAAGTTTCCCATTTTATTTGTAAAATAACCTGAGGAAGGATAGAATCGGAGGACGGAATCGGGAAACAATTATGCCATGATAGTGTGCGGGTTACGGCGGTGCTTCGGGCCGGGAAGCTGCATGGAGGGGGGAGGATTTGAGATAGTTCATGCGGAAGGAGAGGGAAGTTGGAGTTTCGCCTATTTAAAACTGAGACCAATAGATACGCTGTAACACCTATACGATACTTTTTGTGTGTACTTTCCCATGGATGAATATTGTAGCGGGAAGGGGCTGATGTTACAAGGGTGTAGGATACCATCCTGGGGGTGTGGGGGTAATTTTGCATTATGAGGAAGGCGAAAGGGATTTGATCATTGTCCAGATTGACGCGTCGTTTGTTGGAGAGAGCATTTTGACACTAATAATGAGGAAAGGGGAATGTTGTGCAAGATAGGAAAAGAATAAAGCAATTAAACGGTGTCTCAGAATCGGATTTGCCGCATGGCTTGAATGGAGTACGGGGGAGGGTTAGACACGAGCATTCATGAGGGACGCTTTCAGGTTTTGCCGGTGAAGGTTGGAATTGCAAACGCGATGGCCTCGGATTGAGATTGCCAAAATGTTGGCATAACGTTTTTAGAATCTGAAGATAATTTCACAATTTGTGGTAACCTGATATTGGATTCATAAAATAAAATTATTAATTTAATTGAGGCTTTCAAATTCTCGAAATTTCAGTTTCACCATGCACATGAATAAAAATTAATTTCAATCGTTGGTTGAAGAACGTGAAACTAACGAAATTAAGAACAAGTTTCCGACTTATGTTTGTAGTATTCTAAAAGCATATTTTCGTCAAAGCTTAGCGAATGAACCCATTACCTTTACCCTTACCTTCATACCCATTTGTTTCTATCTCTTGAAAAATAACGTTATTTTTAATGGTCCTAAAAATAAAATTCCATTAAAGAAATCAATCCAACTGGAGTTATTTGAAATGCATTTATCGTGGCAACGGGGTTTAACTTTCGCGTATATAATTCTTGGTTACTTCTATTTTTTAATGCCATTTTATTGGCCACTGGCTGATGGTGGCTAACAATATGAATATAATTTGATTTATAAAATGCTTTCATGGAGTCTTAAGTGAACTTTTAGGGTAATTTTTCACAGGGTAAATTGGAAAAGGTGTTTTTGCGTGAATTAGAGTTTTTTTTCATTACTTTGATTTTATGGGAGAATTAACAGTGACTATCTCACTGCCGAATGGGAGGACCTTGGAGATACGTTTCTATGGATACAACCTAATGATATGCCCGCCTAGAGTTTTGTAGCCTTGAAATCTACGCTTCTCTAGGTTATTCAAAAAAGTATAGATCTAATAGTTCCTTGAATTTTATCCAAAAGTATACTTAACCTTTGGTTTCTTAAATGGATTTTATTAACCATATCATGTTTAATTCCATTTTCTTAGTCCAAAATATTTGTTTCTCCATTGCCTTCGGCAACCATTTAAGGATACCACAAATAGTGAAAATGCGTACATTTTGTCCATCGTTAATCATGAGAACTTCTTCTCAACGAGATTAGATACTGTATAAGTCCATTTTTTTCAATGACATAAGGCTCGTATAAATGTTTCAGTGGAAAAAATTGCAATATTCGAGGAAGAGTACTTGGTAGCTGATAATAGTACCTCTTTTAATTCGTGACCTCTTAGTCACTTTTCAAAGTTCATTTTACCCCTTCGACTTTAAAGTTCTTAACTTTAGTATCAGTAATCTTCGTTAATATTTATTAAATTTTCGATTTTTCTTGTTGTCCCAACTCTTCAGTCTCCGACGAAATCAATAAATATTGGAAAATGTAATAAACCGCGCTTGGCGAAGTTTCCGGTGATTACTTGGGACAACATTCGTCATCGCAATCTTCTATGTGCTAAGTGCCTTGTTCATTTTCCTGGAGTAATATATTTCGGACCCCTGGAGTCCCGGACTCAGCAAATGGAGAAAAAGTGTGCAAACATTTGCCTCAGGACAGCAACGGAGATGGAACAATGCATGTAAGGGTGTGAGGTAATGAACCAATTTTCATAATTCATTAAATGCACGAAAAGCGACGCTATCATTGTAATTATTAATACCAAGTGAGAAAACAAAATAATTTTCCCATGAAATTCAATGCATAGAAATCTTTATATTTCCAGTTATTTACCATAAATAGGCAGCTTGTTTTTTTAAA
The DNA here is from genome assembly GCA_002093875.1 of Calopteryx splendens. NCBI lineage: Eukaryota > Metazoa > Arthropoda > Insecta > Odonata > Calopterygidae > Calopteryx > Calopteryx splendens. The sequence goes on from LYUA01002807.1 coordinate 202,341, forward strand.
TAGTACAATTTATAGCAACAGTAATTTAAAATATCTTGAATTACATAAAATCAAAGATCTATAGTTATTATAACCTCGATGAAAATGCCATTTAAATATCGATTGTCTCTTCACAATTCCTAATGACAATAAGCACGGGTAATCCCCTCCACAAAATTTACTCCACTATAATTCAGATTAACATACCTTCTGACTCCCTTTATTTCGTCCAACAAGCCTAATATTTTCCTTCTCTTTCCTTGCCTTACCTTTTCCATCTTTACCTTGCCTACCCGATATTTTATGTCTATCAAAGTCTTGGATAATCTACTGCCATTCAACATGACCTCTATCCACCTTTCAGTTTTTCTTTGCATCAATGTCTGCAAATAAATTTATATTCCCCCCTTCCATGATCACAACTTCATTCGTTTTTTATTCCGTCCGTTTCGTTATTTTTCTAATTTCTTCCACGTCCACCTCAAAAATATCAAACACAAGTCTATCCCCAACGACTACGTTTTGGAGCCATAGAAAAACACTGCATATCAACGTCTTCATTAGCCTTTTCTTTACATCTTTACCTTGTTACTAACCCCCTCCTATAGTTGAAAACCTCTTTGCCTAATGTAATTCTTCTTTAAATGTACTTGCACTTTGCCCACCTTCCTAAACACTTCCTAAATAGGCTACCTGCTCTCCCTTCGACTTTGGCGTTCATTTTGGCCTTCCCATTCCTTGAGAGCCTCTTAACCTTTATTTTTTCTTTTTTCACTGATTCTCATACCATACTTATAACACTGGTTCTACAGTGAACTCGACAACGACTGCAACCCCTTTGCTAATTGACTAACGATAGCTTGATCGTCGAAAAATCTAACTTGTTGAGTTCTTCACCTACTTTCATTATCATCTCCACTCCTTCCATGCTTCATTTACCATTTCCTCTGCGTGTGTACATTGTAAATCACGAATGATAACGGGTAATAACCCTATCTTATCCCTCTGCCCATCACTACCATTCCTGACTCGATTTTTGACCCTCTCCGAGCAGTCTAAGACGCAGATATTTCGGAAGGGTGGCTTATTATCCCTCAAATACATCAATCACAGTAATCAACCCAAAGGTCGGTTTGGTAGGTGAGTGTAGAGCTCATCCAGTAATAAGCTCAACGGCGTGTGAAATTCACACATCTGGGTAGGGTGACCAGTAGGTGGATATTCCCTCTAACGCCTGTGATTTCCCAGGATGACCTGGTATCAGAAAAATGGTCACTCGGAATCGAACCCGGGCCTCCCGGTTAGTAGCTTCAGCGCTCTACCCACTGAATCGCCGCGAACCCTCCTCAAATACATAGTGGTAGTATTTTATATTCCTTTCTATTAGTGCTACCATTACTGCTATGGAATTAGGTGTAACCCTACCATTCCTTAACTCAAACTGAGACTCACCTGAGTAATCATTTGCCCTCAACTTCATTCATCTGTTAATGATACTAATTACTGGCTATCCAACTTGCAAAATCAAACTTAAGGTCATGCAGTCCTCAAATGCTACTACTTTACCCTATTATGGGATGGAAATTGATACTGATTGATCGAAGACTTGTAGCCAATGGCCAGTCAGTTCCTCTCTATGATTATTCATCAGTATGTAAATGCGAATAAAATGCAGATTCGTTAGATCCACTTTAATCTGTACTGATAGTGTTCGATCACCATCGAGCTAAATGTTTACTACTCTTCTTCCTACTTTTTGTTTAGCGCTACTACTACCCCTCGCTGGCTCTCTTCCCCTCCACTTGCATATTACTTTGTAAATGTCGCTCCAATAGTCGCCATATTCTTTCCATTTCACTTGGTACAAGCTTAACACGCATTTATTTCCTCTTTAATTATCCTTATTCATACTTTCTATCTATTATCCCTTCCAGTAATCTTAAAAACAGATCGAATTTTACATGGTATTTTCCATTTTTACCCCATTCCATCCTCCTCCAGAAATAGTTGTCGTTGCATTATGTTCACCCTTTCATTGGTACTGGACGCGCTAATCACGTTAATCTTTCTCTCGCATTACGGTTATCCAATCCTAATCCTCACTGTTATGAATCGACTACATTCAAACACCACCCTTCTTTATAAATGTAATATATAGAATGAATAAAGATTCCGATTGGTCGGTTGGTCATGCTACCACCCCTCTTGCCTTCCCCTCCCGACTTCCTCTCCTGTCTCGGGAGTCCCTTCCTAACCTGCATTAGTTGAGTTGATCGGAGTCTGTCGGAGTCTAAGATACCTCTTGTGTGATTCATTGTGTGTACTCCGACATCACAATAAAACTAGTTCCTCTTTACGGATTCCTCAATTTTACAGTATATTTGTCACTATACATTAAAGTATTTCTTCTTCACTGCGGTATTAATTTTTCAATGCAATGTTGCTCTCGTTTTCTATGACAGGCTTCCCATGAACTAATCAATTTTGGTGAATTTTTTTAATACCAATATTCTTAATCTTTCATTGTTTTATATTAGACTCTCCGTAATGCAGCTGGGTGTATTGATTGAAATTTAGCCGTCCAGATAGCATTGCTTAGCGTTGCATCACTTTCATTTTGCTAGCTAAATCAATGAATTGTATGGCATTGAATGCTAAAATTACTGCTCATAGACCGTAATACTCCATGCATCCCCATAACTTCAGGTAAGTATCAAGCAATAAATTAAAATCTATTTTCCATAACTATTTTATGATTTAAGTTACTAAAAAATTAAAAATTTTAATTGTATGAATTGTTAACCTGATTATTACACAATCACATCTATACCTGTACCATATGTTATATGTATATCAAACACTAATGGTCATGCAGAATGAAGATAGACTATGTGGACCATATTACCCAAAGCTGTGGACACAGCAATATACCAAGGGTTTTCTTCCTTTTTTTGATAGCAAATAAAAATTTTTCCATTTTCAACTTAAGCAAACTAACCAATAATAAGGAAGAGGATGGTCATTGTGTATTACTTAATAGTGAAGAAGTAGCCTTCATCTTTTCGGGTTTTGTTTTGAACAGGTATTGAAATTTCGGATTGAATAAAGAACCACACCAACCTTTCTTTTGTAATATCATGCCGCTTTGTTTTTCGATCACCTTGTGCCTCGACCTCATATTTATTTAGAATGAATGTTGAAAATTAAATAATTTAGTATTCCACTGTTATGATTTATTCATATAATTAACAATTGAAATGCAAAACAGTCATTTCTTGCTAAATTCTTTAATGATATTTAGGTTTGTAGTGTTTAATAGTCGAATTTCTTCACGTGGAATCCCCTGATGGTGATATTTCACCTGGGATGCGTTCACTTTGAGGTGCAAGTGCATCACATTGCTGTTCCATTTCAGTGTATAGGTTTTTAAGCGTTGGGTACGCGCGACAACCGCTTCCGGCTGTAGTCCTGGGGACCAGAATGTATTTTCTCACTTCAGGGTCATTTTTCGAGATCTTAGACGTGACTTCCAATTGCAACAAAACTCTTTGACGTTATAAAAACGAGAACCCGAACCCACCCGTACTCTACTGGTGGCGTCCTCGGGACAGACGGGCCAAGCTAAATTAATTCTGTAATTTTCAGCCTTCCTGAAAATAACTTCATAAATGCATCTGTTAAGTCGTGGTTAGGGGAAGCGAACGTCCCGTAATCCATCCTTCCAAATGGAGCCACTAGTTTTGAAAGAGCTCTCATTTCACTGTGTGTATACCAGTATGCTGCAAGGGCAAAAAAAATTAGGAAACTGCGATGTGACGTTGTGTGCTCGGAGCTTCGTGTGTCGTTTGCACTTCAGTGCAACGTTGTGTGCTCCAACGACAATATTGCGTGCACGTTCGGCTCTAACCACATGTGACGTAAATTAAACGTATGACAACGTTTTCTGCTTCTCGGGTATTGATTGCTAACAAACAGTGTCATTGTGATTATAATTTTAGCAAGCAGTTTCTTTAATAATAATTTCCTTTATGTTTTGCTATTTATTTTATGCTTCCGTAATTTACTGAGATTTTAAATGTTATTATCAGGGTATGTATTACTAAATAAAGATTTCCTGCTTATATTTGAGGAGTCCCAAACGGTTTCGAAAATGTTTAATAATCTTCCATTAACTTTGGAGTCTTCAGACAGCAGGGAAAAATGCAGGCCAGAATACGTAAAGGTAAGTGTACGCAGTCGTAAGTATTCCATTTCTAAATAGCGGTATGACAATCAAAGGTGTAAAGTTTAATCACTAATCAAAGTATTGAAAATAGCGGGCTAAAGAATAAATTATACCATTTTTATCGCGGAATTAAATGTATCTGCTTAATTATTGTACGTAGTAGGTTTTTATACGCATCGTGGACCCTTTATGTAACCTCACCAAAATTTAGAACTGCACAAGCATCTTTTCGCTAACAAAAGATATTATTTAGCCTCTCATATGTTTTGGTAATTTACCGGTTAAGGTAGTCTGACACCCCTAAAGTAACCCTTCCTTCACTCCTGCATTATTCCTGCCTCCCTTCAATCCATCCAACAT
>LYUA01002808.1:3433-17618 GCA_002093875.1 Calopteryx splendens
GGCCGTGGCGGGAATGGTAAGGGGGGGGTCGGCAAGAATTTAGGGGATGGGTAGAGTGGGGACGCACTCCCAAGTCACGGAATTCGCTCTTCACCTGTATTTATTTACGTATAAATAAAACGAACGAACAAATCCGCTTACGACGCCGGCGCTGATCCAAGAGCACACGGAAAAAATCCAGAAAACTAAACGGTCATGAGGTTTTGCCCCTTAATTTTATTCTGGAATAGATGAAAGTCCACCCCTCTCCAATGGGTATTTTACGCTTGCATCTTCAACTGAAAAAAAAAACAAAATTCTTGAGCAATCCCATTCGTAGTACGTACTTACCTCTGCGTGAGTGGTAGCGCGAATGAATGGGCGTTGGGCAGGTCTAAGTCTCGCGGGAAGTAGTTGTCGAAAATGATCCTTCCTGAATATTCCTACATTCCATGAAACATGGAATGTAGGAAAATCCCCCCCCACACCTCAAACTTCCTCACCCCTCCCGTTTCACTCTTCCGAAGTGACCAAGTCTAACAACGGTACGGCTGTGAACGCGGAATGAGCAATAAATCGGAAATTGGTTTCACTTTTGGAATTTAGGGACGCGAGATAAGCGTGCGCGTTCGTAAATCAAGCGCAAAAAGGGGACATCTCCAGTTGAGGGAGAGGCGCTATATCCTCGGCGCAAACTGCGTCGTCCCGGAGCCAAAAATACGCCAGCAGGAACGCAGAGAATAAATCTTACTTCAAATATTCCCATTGTTACAGCAATGAAACCGCAAACCCATTGTCGATGAGAATGAAATGGAGTTAGGCGGTGAAATTACTGTAACGTTTTGTAACTGTGACCTGCGCTTCTCTTATACTTAAAATGCTTGCGTTGTTTTCCAGTTACTACCGAGCAGTATCTTTTTGAGCTGGCTGTAATCATAGAAACGTAGAAAGGTCAAGGGTCAATTATATTCCATTTCACTACTGTTATAAAGGGGTATAGAGAGAAACTGATATAGGTAGCCTCCGGAAAATGTTGAGAACATTACGTTTTATTCTTAATGGCACGCAGATAAGTTCAATAATTCATGTAAAATATTTTTTGAGAGATTTTTTTAGAACATATTTTTTACAGCCGTTCCCCTCAACGTATTTAACATTAACACTCTTTCAAGTTTTTATAATATGAAATTCTAAAAAAATTCTCATTTTTAAGAAATAATACTACCAGTGATGAAGACAACCTTTTCTTAATTATAATTTATGCTTTCTATTTTATGTTTTGTTTTTTAAAAGGAAATTCCCGAAGAGAAAAGAAATGCGTGATAATATGAGCAGTTCGCATCGTTTCATTTTCGGGACGTGGGGTGTGAGGAAAACTATTTCGCTCACTCGCTTTCTTTTCGTAAGATCATCCTTGGAGTATTAAATATTTTATTTATTTGCTCTAAGTGAAAGCCGTAACAACCTTAAACAAAAATTAATAAAAAACCGAACCAAAATATGTAAAAATTATGTAGCGGAGTATATGTGCCGTGATAGATTGCGACAGTCAGATAATTTTATGAAATTGCAATTCCTTCATATATCCCCGAAAACGGAGTGTGTTAAGAGGACTGTAACATTATGTTTTTACTTAAACTAACAACGTGTGTCTTTGACACATTTTATGAGCAAGGTTCTCGAAAGAGTTCACCGTTTCATAAGAATACATTTTTTTATGCTCCATTCAAACCACTTTGAAATGATCTTCACATATTTGATTAGAACTCGTAGAGACCTTTTAAATGATACCACTCAGTCGCGCAAGTCGCGCTCACGTTCACCGAAATTGACTAATTGGGATTTAAATGCGGTGGCACACCCAGAAACATTACATAATTTCCCCCTCCCACGGAGAGGGAGGGGAGCATCGAACGCACAATGTTTTGAACAGTACGCAAATTGGACTCCATGCTGTTTACGAATATGTAAACACAAATGTTTTGCGGTATATTGTTTTAGCGATATAACAATTTCAAATGGGACCTACATTTTTATTACGGGCGGTCGGCCGTGTGTCGGCCTCATGCTATCTGTATTGTTGTTGACATGGTCCTTAGTTATGGGAATAACAAAAAATATCGGACCCTGAAGAATTTTCCCATTAGCATATTTAACTGTAATTGGTTTTTTGTACAGAAAGTTCAATGCGACATTAGTCAGAAGTCTTCCTTTGTATCTTTTTTGTTTTTCTAAGCAAAGAGAGTGGAACTTCATGCTCTCAAGTGCTGCTCAAGTGTGCTATTGGTGCGTAGTATAGGGGATGACTTCATTTACTCGGATCCACTTAATGCTTCTCTTCTACATCGTGCCCTCATGGCTATCCTTTTAGTCTTTACTAAAATCGTCCATGAAGTTATCCATCATCTAAATTACAAAAAAAAAATCCTCCCGGGCCATTTACTTGTCGACGAAACTTCTTTTTGGTCCTCCACACATCCGATACGAAAGTAAACTCCACCTGCTCGTTTAAGTTTTCTTAATGCAGCCGAACCGTTCGTCTAATTCAATAAACGATCGTCCGCGTTCAATATAATCAAGGATATCGAGAAATATCGAGTGTATATAGGATTTGTCATAATTTATTTGAAATTTATTTGCAACATGACTCAATCACTTAAGGTTTCAATGAATGTAATTCAAAGTTTCATTTCAAAATTTTGTTTTACAAAATGCTGCAGGAATGACTGCATTGTAACCATTTTATCCCCTAAGCTCGTGCAACTTGAATTCAAACTGTGTACTCCAGAAATTAATATCTGTAACCTACTCACATAATAAACTTTATTCTAGTTAAAAAGCGAGTTATAGAGATATTTGGAAGTTCAAAGCTGATTGATAAAAACATATATTGTTTGTATTGACTTTAACTTTAACATGCTTTACCTTTTTCCCTCTCTCTAGAGCCAAAAGTGGTTCACTTCTGCACTTAGTGGTTATAATTTTCTTTGTAGCCTGTATTCTCATCCCCAGCAACAAGTGTATATGTACCTATCTTTCAGTAAGCGCTGAAATGGCAGATGAACATTGTTAAAAGTGCGTTTGCAGTGCCCGAGTTTTCCTGTTTTTTCCCTTTTGGTCGACTCACTTTACAATAGATTTAGTACATTTTGGAGATTATCTTTTTGAGAATAGTAGCTGCTGAGCAGTGATAGTTTATAAAATGAAGTTTTTACTTATACTATTAATCTAATCTGGCTAATAATTTGCCATCTTATGTATCGACAAGTCATTAAGTAAACAAATATAAATGCCAATAAGATCGTTTATCGTCAAACTACTCCGTTACTTGTAAATCCCGTACTCACTATCATTTGCACTTATGCTTGCTTTCCTAACATGCTTGGTAATTTCTGGAGACACTTTCAAAAGCAGCCGCTGGATTATAGAAATAACCACTTCACCTCACTTCGACTACTGACTATTACTATTGTCTAATTTTTATTATTGATTAAATTTCATTTGAGGAATCTTGACTCAGATAGATTTACAAAATCAATTATTTATTAGAGCAAACACAATGCTTTAACATTTCAAAATGGAATACTGTTGCATAAAGGTTTCTCGATACTCGTGTACATATTTAGTGATAATGATTTTTTTGAGTAGAGTTCAACTAAAAGATAAATAGGTAGTATTCTTTAGACGTACTTTTGGAAGTAGTTGTAACTTAGTCATCCATCTTGTTCGAGATTTTTCTAGCGTCAAGTAATCACTAATATTTCATGAGATTGTAAAATGTAAATTTTAATCAAATTTTCAAGTCGCATTGCTTCGTTAGGGAGCCGTCTTAAATGGTTGGTTCAGTATTAATCGAGTGAACGTTCCTGAAATTTCAACTTTTAGGGACACAATAACTAGTAGTGCTATTGAATCAGGTGGTTAGGTAATTTTACACTTTACATAGGGACTATGAATAGAATTTCCGTACCTTGAAACAACTTTCAAACAACTGTCTTTTAATTTCATATTTCACTTTCAACTTTCTCTACGATTTTTGCGGATGCAAGATATTAATCAACCAATTAGAAAATAAATCATTCTTGTTTTAATTTCCCTAGAACCCTTAGGTTGGACCATAGTGTTCCTAAAAAAGTAATTACTAAGAGATGAATTGTCAGTTTGATATATATATAAATATATAGTTCAAACTTAATGTGCGTTTATGAAGCACATAAAAAATTTAATTTATGAGAGCTCTATTCCATTCTATTCCATTCATTCATTCATTCCATTCTATTAATAAATGAAGCTTATGCTAAATTAAGATTAGATTTTAGATCTAGATAGTAAACAGTTTAAGACTAGCCAACGACATAAATAGCTACATGAAAATTCTTGAGCAGTAATTTAGAAATACATTTCTAGGGTGCGTGTGTACGGATGTAAAAATACCCTAACCAGCGCTCATTCTTTATCTACATACAATTGCTTAACATCAGAGAGAAAGTTTTAAATATGCATTCGGTTTTTTAAATTATAGGTATCATAAACTTTCGTTTTTGAGACTTTTATTCGGCTTGCATTAGAAAGAGCTTCACTTGGGAACCATAATTTTCGGAAGCTGTGCCTTATATGAGAATAAGAGATCGATCGTATTGAATTCATTGCGCAATATCATCTCCAGTCTGAATAAAAAACGACTTGACCTTCAAAAGGTGTAGCTGTGAGTGAGCGACCCTCTGTTCACACGGATGGAGTAGAATTGATTATCCCGCTTCCCTTCCCTCGCTCCCTATCATATGAAACACACGCACACATACACGCCAGATCGTCCCCCCCATCCTTTAAATCGACGAGCAGTTTGATAAACGACCGCGATCCCAGGCGTCTCAAACTTATCGCGCGAGTGGGAGAGAACAAATGAAAAACGATTTACCTTCGCCATCACTTTCGATCCCGGATTAACTCGTGTCGTCGGAATATATTTCGACGTAATGACGTATTAGGACTAAAAAAACACACGTTTCCCCCCTCCCTGTCGCGGATCCTTCCGCGGCTCAGATCTTAAGAGGAACACGCTCTCGTTCGATTCCACGCTGCAGGATGCTCTTTCTCTCTCCCCATCCCCTCCCCCCCCATCCTCATCCACTCCTCCCCTCTTCCCCCCCTTTCATCTTTATCAGCTAAACAAACTCACACTCTCCGAATCCGTCGGCTTATAACCACCCTTTCCCGCGCTTTAGATCGAAAAGCGGAGATATATATTATTACGTCACGCTGGGGCTTATGCCTGAACGTGCCAGCGAATCCAGAGTCTGAGTTACCGCGAGAAGGGCAAGTGGAGGTTAGTCGAGCGAATTTTCCGCGTCGATATTATCGCGGAAGAAATACCATTGTCATACGGAATGCCGAATAATGGCCCGCGATATCGTCTTCGCCTCGGTGGTTTTTTTTATCCTCTGAAGCCATGCGAGTAAGCTTTTCCTTCAATAAATCGGGCGATGCCCCAGAGAACCGCATCGAACTTTGCCTCCAGCATCGAGCTTTGAGATTTATGGTGCAACTTACTTTCATCAAATTCGAATCTAACGGGTGCGTTTTTGCTACGTTCAAAGGCCAAAGTACTAAATAATACCTCCCGCTTCTCCTAAAATAAAACCCAAAAATGTTACAAAGATACATGGTTTACCACAAAAATTGACTGCCAGCACCATCTGAGGTTGAAGTATTGCCTGCAGTTGGTTGGCAAAAATTGATTTTTGGTAGCGATATAGATACGTACTTAAGAGTCAAGTTATGATTTTCCAATTTTTATTTCGAAATTTTCTCATTTAATAATTCATACAGATGGTTTGTTTGCAAGAAAAATTACCACATCATCTGGTGAACCAAGCGTGGGCCTTCATTAAATCTTTTTGTTCGTCGTTATAAGTTTTTCTTCTACGAATGATAAATGACAACCATAAGGAGAATCCAGGAAATAATAAACCATAATGAACCAGTTCATGACCTTAGCATTTGTTTCCATAAGTCGTTATCTAACACTTTGATTACCTGAATATTTATTAGAAACCGCGATTATAGGGCGTTTATTTTGGGAATATCATTAAAAAGAGAAGAGTTGTACCCAAGGTGATTGAGTAGATTAAAAATTGGTATGTATATGTGTAGTATATGTATACTATTATACCTACATATAGCTGTTAAATATTTACTCCTGTAGAAAACTAGGGATTAAATAAATGGTAAAAAATATTAGTATAAAACAATAAAAATGAAAAAAAACTTCATTAAATTAAAATATATTAAAAATCTTGGAATAAACATAATCAACTAACTACCTAATAAAGAAGACGATCATACTAGAGAGATGTCTATATCTATAACAAAAATTCTTTGTTACCTAACGCCTATAAGATAATTAAAAATTGTTCAAGAGCATTATAGATTTTAAATAATGCAATAGCAGTGTCAGTTGTCAGCATTAATTAAAATCTGCCTACTCATTTGAATAATGGGAATACTATTATTTTTAAATATTTATATTTTTGACAGTGAATCTTTAGTGAAAACACATTGTACGGGGAAAATCACACTCCATTGAATGCACCAGGGGTTAGTTGCATCCATGATTTACTCTATTTTCCCAACTTAACTCCATTTAATATCGCGGAGTGAGTGAGTGAAAAAAATAAATTCCGCAAATTAAAAAGACATCGCATCGGAATCATGTCGATGACGCTCAGATGAAAAATATCTGACCGGGAAACGCGACAAAAATATACGCGATTCAAAATTAATCGGTCCAAAAATATTCCCTTCCTTCCGACTGGTTAATTCTTAAAAAGATAGTTGAAAGGCTCCATTTGCCCCCTATCCCTTGGGACAAGTCCTACGGATATCTCGACCGAGAATCATTTATGAAAGCCCTCACTTCACGGATTGGAGCACGTAGCCTCGCTCCAGTTTTCTCAATTCCAGAGGAGCCGTTTGAGATTCCTTTTGCTCCTCAAGGGTCCAGGGAAGGAGAAGGTCTGGAGTGGGTCGCGTTTGCCGGGGCAAGAACGCTGGGAAGGGGGAGCCCGGCGGAAGAGAGACCGGGTGGGCAAGGAGAGGTGAAAGGGCTCAAGGCGGCAAATACGCAGATCGAGGAAATGAAGATAAGGGTGATTATGGGAGATGGGGAGGATTCACGGACGGAAAAGCAAAGACGTTTGGAAAAAAGTCTTTAATCCTTGAGTCTGGCGTCTACCGGAGCTGACTGGCTACTTTTGAATACCACTTAGGTCGTAATGTTGACTCAAGCGTGAGTTTAAGGCCCAGTTCGGTGGGTGAGATGGATGTCAGGCAACATGACTGCCTAGTGTTCTAATCCCTCTGGGCGCATGCATGTTTTGGGCATAAATGGCTTTTCTTATGGAGTAGTAGGTAGTTGGCAAAATGCGATCTCAACCATTTAAAAACATCCTTATAAAGAAACCAGAATTTATTACATTCCTACAGAATGTTTTTTTTAGAGCTAACTGAGACAACGGAACGATCGAATATTAGAATTAGATTTATATTTTAAAATCGTGCCGACGACTCTGAGCCTGAAAAACTGGATCTACGAATTTATTAAAAAAAATGGGTTAAATTACATCTGACCTTGTAATTATTGCAGTTTTTCTTATAAAATTACTCCTGACGTTCCTAAAGTAGGTAGCGTGGCTAAGCTGATAGGAAATTTGGTCGCTAACCGGAGAGATGTGTGTTCGAATCCGGGTGACAACCCGGGATACTATCGGATAAAGACTTTCATGCAACAAAATTTACTTGAAAACCGCATGAAGCACGGGGGATAGGAATTTGTGATTTTCACTTGGCACAAGGTAATTACGAGTTGAGGTGAGCCCTTGGGCATCAAATCAACTTTCGGGAAAATAACATTTTCTCCTATATTTCATTAGAGTTTACTGTGATGCCATTTGATATACACAAACAGAATTTTGTAGATTATATTCTAATAGCATTGGAATTTTTCCTGCATATATTTTTCGAAAAGTGTTAACGTAGCTGATTTTGCGAGGTGAAAGATATTGGGTTGCGTATTAATAGCAACACCACTCAATTCTTCCTGCAATACGATAACAGTTTTTCCTGAATCATTAATTTTGGAAACTGCCGCCCAAATGGGAAAACTGCCACCACAAACAATTTTGCGCATTGATAAAGGAAAATTACGTTTAAATACGTGATGTTTTATTTATTCGGAGAAAATGACGGTATTAGTTATTGATCCACTTTCCCCTTGAAATTATCATTACATTTTACGTTTTCCAAAGACATTAATTTTGTGCCGTTGCTTAAGCACTACGTTTATCTCTTGAATTTTGCTGAAGCATGTGAAATAAAATCTATTGGGAGCCTTAACCAAGGAAGTTGATGACTCGTTGAGCAGTAGGTATGAAAAAGTAAATGCCATGGATTCCTTCTAATGTTTGGATTCATTAAAAGATTTTTGTTCAAATAAATAATGCATTGATTTTTGAAAAATGCGTAAGCTCCGGCATCCAGGCAAAGTTTAGAAAAGAGTGCATATGAGATTTTCTTTTTGAAGTGGGAGAAAGAGATGAGAGAAAAGGAGGGAGATCGAAAGAGACAACATAAAGATCGAGAGAGGTAGGATAGGTCGGAGAGGGATTGGAGGAAAAAGTGGTGGTGGGGATACATGATGGCTTTTTGATGGACAAGTACGACCCGGTAACAGTTTGTCGTTTGACGCCAAAGGGACGGTAGGCGATGTGGGGGTGACCTCGGGTGACTGCGGGGTGGTGATATCGTCGTCATTCAGCAAACTGAATGACTCTGAATAAATTGTGCTGAAACTAGAAAGAAGTACAGATCCTAGATGAGAAATCTGGTAAATGTGGCCCTGGTTCCTGTATTATTAGGCACTATACTACCCATATCTTACTTAGGCGGTGAACTACTTTTGTTATTATTTTATTTATTGAGAAATAATTATGAGGTCATAGCTTTGCAATGAGTATTTTGTGTTTAGTTAAATGGCGAATTAATCTCTCTCCTCAACTAATTATGGTATAAAAAATTGTTGGTGAATGGTGCATTTATTTTACTATACCCCTATGGATACCTTGCATTCAGAGTTCACCGAATTTAGAGGAGAAATTAATGACCGTCATATGTTTTTGATGGGGAATAATATACGCTCTGGCGATTTTGGTCTTAGTCCAGCCTCGCTCAAGCCTTTATTTCGTCACAGTCTTCTTTCCCTTCGACTGCTCTTTCCAAGGCTCTTGCATGTTTGTTCATTTCGTTTTTTTTGGAAAATATTTTGTAAAACCTGTATTTGATTGAATCTGGTTTAACAGAACATACGAATTTGTGGCTTTGAATTGCGGAACAGTAGTTAATGAGATTTAAATTGAAAAATCTGTTGGGTTTGCTTTTGATGAGCATAAGTTTGGCAACGGGTGGAAAATGGAATTGATGTATATTTATAAAGCTTTTAGAAAAGCAAATGAATTTAAAATTATGATAATGTCGATGAACCTCAACTTCGTCTTTTAAGATTTATTTTATACTCTGCATTCATTTACATTTTAAAAATTTCCAAATTAAATTGTTTATCATAATAATAGTGATGTAGCATCGATTGATCTCATCAATAATTCTCAGACACCCCCAATCAAATTCATGTGTGTGCTCAGGTTAACCATCACCGGAGAAATATCTTGACTTCCCGAGTACATAATACAGAGGTATTCAACGTTATTTAGGAAAATGCTTTTTTTCTCAGTTCTTTCTTCCTTTATCAACTCTGAAAGTGGTAGTGGATGCACTAGTAGGTCAAGTATAACATCTGGAATGTGGGAGGAGGGAGAAAGGGAAAAATACTACAAAACGCTTGGTGATATCAAACTGTAAGAAGTTTCCATTACATCAATCTCCTAAGAGCACAACATTTCTGCACAGCATTCCTTTTAAAAATTTTGGCATCTTTGAGCGTCATGCAACGATATCTGTTAAAACGGCAAAACATATCTAATGTGGAAAAAATTTTATTTTTTTCAGTTTTTTAACTTAACTGTCGATGCTAGCTGTATTACGAATTGAATTAATTCCTTTTTATGTTCAGTGCATAGAATAAAATTCAGTTCAATGGAAAACTTATCCATAGCTCATTTCCAACTAGAAATACTAAGAACGTTTTTCTGATCTAGGAATTATGAACGAACGAATTACCATATGGGATCCAGAAAGGTAGCGCATGGGATGTTTGGGTATTATTGATTTGGTTAGTATTTACTAATTAGTCCATGAAGTGAAGTTGAGGGGTAGAATGATGGGAGGAATTAATTAATCAGAATTAGCCTTCTTCGAAAGTTACTGTGGAAAAAAATCAATGTCTCATAGTGGTGTGCCGTATTTGAAAGTCACTATACCCTAGACAAGAGTTGGGAACACTCCTAAGAGAAGTAGATATGTGGGTATATACCTATCAGTAAAAAAATCCGCATTATGATAAAATCGAATGGAACCGGTCTTTAGCTTCAGCATTAAATTGGTGACCAACATATCAGATACCTCCTCAAGCGATAGAAGAATTTGTTTTTACAAGTTCCTAACGTAGAAAAAATTACTTTAATGACATTTTATTGAACTTGGAAGGAACAAAACGGCCATATTTCCGTCTATAATATGAATGTTTATTAGCGGTAGCTGCGGAGATGGTTATATTGAAAATTTATTGCAGATTTTACTCAGCGCATAGTTTTTAGTTCTCTACATAACATTTATTACGTTTCATAAACATTTTTTGGAAAATTTCAAGAGATTTTAAACTCATGCCTGGATAATTTTAAATGAAATTAAATTCTGACATTCCATTAAAATTAACGAATCATCGACAGCAATGAATCCAGAATTCATTCATCGAACGGGTGACGCTGATTGCGCTACGCACGATTGCACCCAATCAATGAGAATATTTGTTGAGAAAATAAAATATGGGATTTCGGGAGTATATTACGTGGTCTTTCGGATACTCACGGGCGTGACTTCGTGGGAACTGGAAGAAGCCTGGTCATGGTAGCTGTGGAACCAGTTGATATAATTGGGCGTGGAATTCATTGCGTTTATCCCGTGCGTCCAAGAAATGTGTGGTATGCAAGTAATTGAATTGGAGTAGAAATATTTTAAGGCAGACAATTCTAACGAGAATGCCCTTTAAACGGTTATTAAAATGTGATTTTAATTGCGCGTCGAAAAAGTTAAATGTGGAAATTTAGCTTTTAGAGATAGACTTTTACTGAAATCTCCGTATAATATTTTACATATTAGTATACTACTTAAGGAAAGCTAACTTAAATATTTATCTTAGAAGCTAAAGGCATGCTTTTGGATAAGTCACTATTGCTTCATCAGCATTATTCCCGAAGCTAAGTATGTTTAGCTTTAAATTTTAACCATCAAGGTACCTGTGGGTATAATTTAACTGACGGAGCTTAAAAATAACAACATAGTATATGAACAATCAGAATCGAAATGGGTCGAATAAAAAAAATATAAAATCTCAGAGGGATGTATTAGCTATAGTAAATGTTATTCCCGGGTATATTAAAATTCTATTTCATTTCCATCTCTGACAATTAAATAAGCACGAAATCTCATTTAAATGTTTTCATAATTTCGTTTCCACTTCCAAGTTTCAAAGAATATAGAAATTGTCGTTGATTTTAATTCTGATAACAAAATGAAAACTAGCCGCTTAAATAGTCAAGTTTTACACCTTTTGGCCTGAGATTTGGTTGGGGGCTGGAGATATGCTATTTTATCTATAGTAATTTTAGAGGTTATTAATTTACAGTAGTAGAAAAGGCTATCTGAATCTGTAAAAAATGAGTATTTTCTAATTTATGCTTCTAATTTCTTAATTTTTTCTTTCAAGTTTTTTTATGTGAAGAAACGACACAAAATTCTGAGGAAGTTTTAATACTTGGTAGTTTATTATCTGGAAATTATAAATGTATCATAATTTTAACCTCATCATATAGTAATCCACTCTCATTCGTCGATATTAACTAGACTATTTTGCGAGTCCTGTCAAATATTACTGCATAATAATATATTAAAATATGAACTTAGTTAGTCTGAACTTAGGGATAACCGGTGATAATACTTTCTAGTTGCACACAATCAAAGAGTAAGGAGTCACTGCATCCTCTGACGTTAACAATATTAGAAATTTTTGAACTCTTAATGCAAAACATAAAATGATGTGGCCAAGTATTTCATGAAACTATTGATCTGTTAGAAGACTCTTTTCATTCGTTAGCATATCATGGACATACTTTATTTTAATTGGTTTTCTGAGATTTTATTAGAAACTCAAATACATGCCATCACCTCGGAGGTTACAACAGTGACATGTTGGAAGGACTTGCTCATTCCGATGATTCATCCAGCCTTGAAGCGGGAGCAGTGACATTTTTTCTCGGTGGATCACCAATACCAGATAGATGAAAGGGTAGGAGCCAGGCGAAACAGCCCATGCGGACTATGTAGGCATTCAATGAGGTGTCTGCAAATTTGTATGGTGCCATTTAGGAGGGCCATTTTATTTGAGTGTTTCTCTTTAAAAAACACTGTCGAGGAAGGAAATGAGAAACAAAACCAATTAACATTCCCATAAAGCCGTTATGGATGGATCCTGGCAACTATGGTTCACAGTCCATTGGGGCGTCAGGGGGGGGGGGGCTGGGAATCTGCGTTTAGCGAAATTCCTGTACAGCCGATTAAACAGTAGAAGAAAAAGGGGATGTGGAGAAACAGTATAATTAAATGACGGACTTGGAATGTTAGGACAAAGTAGAGGATAGAAGAGGCAAGTTAGAAAAAATCAAAGGAGAACTGTAGAATGGAAGTACAGATTTTTTAGGTTTGTGTTAAGTGAGATATAGTGACAATGAAAATTAGTTTGGTGACAATTGTAAAGTATTCGATGGGGGTGGTTAAGAAACTCAGCGTGGGTGGCCTGGGGTACTGAACAGAAAATTGGGGGGAAGGGTAGCAAGTGTTTGAAAGTGAATGATAAGTGTAGTATTAGAAGAGATAAAAGATTATCAAGTAAATATCGTGGTAATGCAAAATGTACCTATATTGCCGGAAATATTCGTGAGAAAGAAAGGAAAGATTTTATGTGACCGTCTAGCATTAAAAATTGTTTTAGCGCTCCTGGAAGGAAATATTAAGCAGTGATGGGAGATCGAAACGCAATGGTGGCATGTGGAGAGATGAATGTGAGGTTGAGACGTTCGGTTCAGGAAAAAAAATCAAATGAACGCCGTGAGAAAACCATCGGTTTTCCATGGGAATGGGTTTAATTATCACAAACATCCGGTTCAAACACATGAGAATCTCAGTACATGATAAGCGAATTTCCGATGAAGATAGTTGATCCTGCATGCTACTTCCAACTCCACTAGGGTTTCCACTAGAGGGAAGTCGGCTGGCTGGGCTTCCCATGATTTTATAGCCGCCAAGTATTCTGGCATTTCAGAGGGGTAATCCCAAGCGTAGTCTTCTGCCATTAGCCATGGCCTAAGCCAACTCTTAAGCGCGCCACGCTGAGGTTGGAGGCCTGAATTTGGTATACTTAAAAAAAACGATAATTGTAATCGTAGTAAACGCTTAGTACACGGATTTGTCTAGGCGTGACTTCCGTTTCGATCGATCCCCCTAGAAACTAAATTCACGTTGGCGTGTCGAAATGTGAGATTTCTCCGTTAAAATATTCACATTTTTTTAAAGCATTCCTTTTCTGTGTTCTATGTTTATCCCGTCTATGCACGTCCAACACATCACGGATGATCTCTCCACTCCCTTCGCACCAACCCATAAAAAAAAAAACCAAACCCATCCCCACCTTACCAATCCCCCCCTCCCCTTCCCTACGACTTCTTTCTTTCCGAAATCCCGTGCCGATTTGCCACGATCCACCCCTCTAAAGCCCAACCCCATCCGTCCCCGACTCCCCCTTTCCCTTCTCTCCCTCTCGCCGGCAATAATGGCGTCGTTATTTCATGCGAGGTGCGATATTACCCTGCGGAGGAGTAAGAGCGCTCACCATAATGCGGATAAGTGTGGGGGGAGGGAGGGAGGAATGGAAATGGGCTTGGGATGGGAATGGGCGGTGGGGGGAGCGAAGTGGCGGAAAGGG
>LYUA01002808.1:27238-38996 GCA_002093875.1 Calopteryx splendens
TAATACAGAAAAGACCGGGATCTGGGCCGATCGGAATGGCTAAAAGGGAAGTGTTGTTGCTCGAGGAGGCCTCGGTTCGTTTCCTAGCAGTAGTGGGGAGGGCAATTACTGCAAAGGGTATCTGCTGTCCAGAGGGATAGGCAGGCAAGTTCTGTGGCTCTTACGTTTCTACCAAGAATGAACTGTCACTTAGATATAATTAAAAATTAAAGAAGTACCATTGAGGTTATAATGATGTTCCTTCTCCACAGCCACAGCCATAAGCTTTCAATATACTTTTCACCTTTCATTTCCATCCTCCATGTTTCAGATCCATATAAAACATCACTCCATATGAAACACCTTGAAAATATCCTGGCTCTCAAAAGTTCCCTGATCTTTCCAAATTCTGCCTTTCCCTGTGCAAATAACTTCTAATTTTCTCCATACAGCTTTCATTCCAGCTGATATCACTTCTCAGTTACTTGAATGTTCGTAGTTGTTCCTATTTCTTCCCTTCTAAGCCGATTTTTACTGATTCGTCCTCCTTTGATATCTTCATCACTTTCGTTTTGTCGATGTTAATTTTCATTCCCCACTCCTGTCCCTACCTCCTGATCTCCCCTATCATTGTCCGTAACTCTTCCTCGCTTTCTGCTATCACAGCATGGTCGTCCGAATATTTGATGATTTTCAGTCTCCTTGCTCGCACCAAAATCCCGCCGAATCCTTCTAAAGCTTCCTCTATCAATTTTTCATTGTATGTGGTGAATAATATTGGGGACATACAGCACCCTTGTCTTACACAATTTCCTATAGTCGTGTCGATCCGTCTCATCCTCCTCTATCTCTACCATCTTCAACAGCTCGTCCCGTTTAACCCTGTCAAAAGCTATATATTGCAATGCGGCAATAAAGCAGATGAACATTTCTCTGTTCACCTCCAGCACCCTTTTCGTCAGCATTCTCATGTAACCTATGGCATCCATTGTTCCCCTTCATCTACGAAATCAAGTTGTGAGTACAAGCCCCAATATATTGAATATTGATGTTTCAAAACTGATATACTTCCAAATTTTTTCTTTTCATTTGTTAAAAATATTCGAGCCCATCGAAAGCCGGTCTGTCACGACTTTATTTGATTTTAATTAATTTATATTCCAAAATTTGAAACTTATACGATTTTCTAGCCTAATAAGATTTATCGTGAGTAATAATACTTTATAGAGTCATATTTTGCAGGTTTCCTGGAAACTATCATAATATAGGCTCCTTTAGAAAGTAACACTAATGAAAAATATAATAACCCTTTTCTTGAAACTTTTAACTTTTCTCATTCTCTCTATATTCTATCTCCCTTCTTTACCATCCAAATTTCCTGTTTTCTTTATCACTCGTTTTTACTTGGTCATCATTTTTCCTTCTAGAACGCCCATTAATATCCCCAAATTCCTTATTGTTTTCTGCAACTTTTTTGTTTCCTTCGAATATAACCAAAAATTTTTTTCTCTCGCTATTTTTATCCCTTTATCCTGTTCGTAATGCTCTCTTTCAAACATAGTTTTACCATCGTCCTACAAAAACATATCTCCGTGTCTGTACATAACATGGAAACTAAATTATTAGTCGCTGAATTAATAACGTAAAGATTGATGCTTTGGTAGCCTTGAACTTTGGCACTGCCGAACCATCTGTGTTCACCTACATTCATGGAGTTGCAGAAAAAAAAGAGATTTCGAAATCTTATAAAATTAATTATTTGAGAGGTGAAGAGTCTATTTGAGGAATCCATGCGGGTGGGTAGGATGTATAAAGAAAAAGGAAAGGTATTCTTTTTTAACAAATATTAGAAAGGGACCGCGGGTCCAATCGTAAACACGAGAGATGCTTCATAAAATACCAGGTCAAAGGGTCTTCCCGAGACTATATCGATGTGATGGCCTCGACGTAACCTGGTACTCGCGTAGATATTGCTCGCGTTCCTGGTAATGACAGTGAGCTTCGGGAACTCATTGCGTTTTACCGACGCGGGTATAGGCGTGTGAGTACCAGCGACGTAATAATGCAAGGGTTTACCAGAAAATTACGCGAAAGAAAGTATCCGTGGTATGCGAAGATATATCTCTGAAGTATCCTTCATGATCACAACTTTATGAGAGAAAGGCTACTTGGAGATATCCCCGTGTGATCATCGTAAATCCTAATGTCCAAAATCTTAGCAAATTGACGTGGACAAAGTTGGCGAGGGAAGTAAGAATTTTTAGTGCTATACGTGGGTGGGGTAGTTTCGTGAAAGTCGTAAAGAGATACTCTTTCATTGTGAAAATGATTTCGGGGCGTATATGAAAGATGCGCTATGGCCTCACGAAGGACTCCTCAAATTTTGAGTGTTGAAGAACGCAAAAGAGTTTTTTTCACAATTGAACGCCTTCGGGCTGAATAAAACAGTTGTGTGCAAAAAAATGTTACATTCATGAAGGGTATCATACCTCGCTTTGGACATGGGGTAAAGATGATTGACCTTTGAGAAAGGGCTCATTTCCTCGTTGGCATCAGAAAATCTGGTTGCCAAATATTCGGAAAGGTCATGGCTACAAAAAAGATATCTTTGATAAGTGGGCGAAATTT
This sequence comes from Calopteryx splendens, assembly GCA_002093875.1. Classification (NCBI taxonomy): domain Eukaryota; kingdom Metazoa; phylum Arthropoda; class Insecta; order Odonata; family Calopterygidae; genus Calopteryx; species Calopteryx splendens. The sequence continues at coordinate 29,846 of LYUA01002808.1, forward strand.
ATCTTTAATGCTGCATTGCCGTTCCGGACGTGAGAGACCGAAGGGAATGGATGGGAGAGAACTTGAGAGGTAAGACAGAGGGTCTAAGGAGACAGTAAAATATGAGATGGAAAAATTTGGGAGTGGATTGGGAGATATATTCCTGAAAGCTAGATATAACGTAAGCGCCGAGCATGGAAGACGTAAAACTAAGACATTTCGAATTGACGTGGAATTTTTCACGATTACGTAAAGTTTGGTCGATATGGGACAATAAAGAAAGATCGCAATCGAAAACCTTTTTAGAGGTGTTGGAAATGCTTATTGACTATCTGAAGTTAAAAATCCTTATTTGGATTCTTTTTCTGTTAATATTTTTCGAATTTTCAAGTTGAGTTATTAATTTTCAGGTAATATATGCCGCTCTGGTGTAATTAAGGGTTGCCAACGCCAACGTATGTTAATTAATTAAAATTAGTCCATGTGTATATTTCCCTTCAGATAAAAATACAATCAATGAAATTCCTGTACTTAGATTAACCGTACGTTATTAATAAGCTCATTTTCGATAAAAAATGTACTAATATTTTTAATTATGAAATGTGAATGCTCTAGATCAGCCTAATTGAAAATTCATTTAAAGCTGCACCTTGGAATAATTCCTATTACTTTACCTATATAACGTCCTAGTAATATATTTACTAGTTTTTACTTTACTCCGAGAGCATGAAGATTAAATTGTATGATAAAGTAAAAACAGAGTAGTTGTCAGAGAGAATTATATAAATTAAAATGATAGTTCAGTGCATTTAAGGTAATAATTAGGATCTTATGTTTTATCCATATTATCTCTGTGGCCATTTGTATTTGGAGAGTGATTACAAACACTGATCATTGGGCATGTTGTTCACTAAATAAAAACGGATTTCAGTGCAAAATTAATGGGCCAAGCATAACTACTCGTGAATTATAACAAGATTAGCGATTAAAATGGTTAAATTAAAAAAGGGTAGTTCTACGAGGATAGAGTTATAAAAAAGGAAATGGCACTAGAGGTTATTAAAGGTAATATTTAATTACGATCTAATGTTTTAGACCCAATTCTCGGCATGCCCATTTCCAAACCTATTCGAACGGGACAAGAGATCCGTTTCCGAAGAGTAATTCCAAACAGTAATTCCAAACGGTGGCCTTTTGACATGCTGTTACTAAGTTGTGAACGGAATTGTGAGTGAAGGTAATTGGTGAAGAAAAACTAAATTTTCAAAAAAGTTGAGTATCATCACAGTTTCTCTATTTTAATGTTATCCAAATCTCTGTTATATAAACAGGATCAAGCTCCCGCGATCAGTCATTTTCTAAAAAATATTAGCTTTTCATACTTGCGAAACGTAAAATTAGGGCATAATAATGTAGATGTTGTGATGAACAGTATGAAGGACCGTTAATACTAGTAATAATGAGCTGTTATGAGATAACGTGCTTGGGGAAAAGCTAGCGAAGTAAAAAAAAATGTTATCGATTTGAGTGATCGATTGAAGAATTCTATTTTGATAGCTTACACGGCGTAATAATTAACATTATTTGTTTCACTATGGTGTCCAATTTCAGAATTGACTTTTATTTCGGTAGGGGAGGTAAAACATTGCTACCTATTTCAGGCATTATAATTCGTTGAAACATAGAGAAAATTATTCGGTGGTTTTCACATAGTTGTAATTTACTACATAACTCTTTATAAACTTAATTCAAAGCAGATATTGGCAAATTATAACAAACCATTAATAATAATTGTTGAAAAAGTGATGACGAATAATATAAACATTTATTCTATCATATTTTGTGGAGATATGGACTCGGCAAGAAAAGAAAAACAAAACAAGAACTAAAAATCTTACGATGGTTTTATTCTAATAAATGCACCTTGCCTAATTTTTAACCAACTCTCGTTTTTTTACCTGGGGATATAAAATCTGTAAGTTTTACCTTTTTTCGTTAAATATAAAAGGATGGAGGGGAGGACGAGGAAATACCTTCTTAGGATCAGAAGAAAACTCAGCTGTCCCAGCATGAAATGGGCCTAAATCTCACATGACGTTCATTCCTCAGGGATGAATGTAGCATATAATTTCGCTCCACTTGGGATCCAATTTTTGGCTCTACGGTCTGGATCTGAAGAAGTCGATTTAGAGGGGAAGTAACAGGATAGACTGATAAAAAAAGGAGGGGCGGGGGTGGCCGGGGAGTAGAAGGAGGAGGCTAAAGCGCGCGGCTGAATTTCGCGCCCCTTTGACGGAACTCATGTTCCCCATCAATCACCTCACTCGCTTTCCCACTTTCCCTCGGCTTCCATCATCGCCAAGCTACGAATTACCCGCCCAGACGCCCAATTCGACTCCTTGGGATCTCCTAAATTCGTCATTTCACCCTTTATCCCTCCCACTCTATTTCAACCCTCTTTTCAGCCGCCCCTGTCCCTAAGGTTCCCTGCATGGTGAAGCCGTGAACCCTCCAATCTTCCTCTTTAAGCAATTCCCTCGTCTTACGGGTTGAATTCCGCTCTTCATCGTCGAGAACTATTATTGGAGCATTCGAGAAAACCCTGATAGGTAAATATATCCATATACATCCTCTTTACGTGAGTGACTACGAAGTCGAAAATGCACTGCAGTTGATCATCAAAATCATGATCATCGAAATAAACTCGTGGAATGAGATTAACTAGATAATATTTTATTTATATCCCTCTTTTTTTTGCCGTTTGATTTTCTAAGGGATCCGCGGAAGGTTATTGGTCCCTAGTCATTTTTCTGATTATTTCATTGGAAATAATCAGAAACCGTAAGTAATCGTTCTATCTAAAATACCTGACTATTCTCTTCCATCGCCTTTCTTACCAGCTAAACCTCTCTTTCAGGCACTTCCTTTACCATTTATCTAATGTGCCGCTAAAACTGAATTTTCAGCTGTCTTCGTGCTTTACCCTCAAAGCTTTTCCACTTTCCCATCATATATATAATATATATGATGCTTACTAATAATTTATTTTACCTATTACAATTATCTATACAATTGTAAAAATGACTCCATTTTGTTTTTGTAAGCACTCGGCTGCACAATCAAATTCTATCATAAAGAGCCATTTTGAGATTAGAGGAATGTATTTATCATCCCCAAATTTTTCGAGGCTTCATCTCAACACCCCATGAGTGTTTGCACCGTAAAAATACATCTATGCAATATCAAGCAAGCCGCCGCATGGGCGTGTGCCTGGGCGTCTTAGGAAACCAGCCTTTTCAGCATAAAAGGAAAATAGAAGGTGATCTCTAAACGGAGGGGGCCAATGAAGTTGTTTTCAGCGTTTTCATCTCCTTGCGTTGTGGTCGTAGATTGTGCGAGGGAAAAACAAATTCTTAATCCCTCGGTTTGACAAGGGAATTATTATAGATTCATCGCCATAGTCCGACCTTCCGATGTATTGTCACGGCTGGATTACTTCCTCTCTGTCGCATTTAAAACCATTGAGAAATAACATGTATCTAGCACTTTTTTATCACCATGATTTCAAGCTATGCGGTTTACAAATAATTGCTTCTTTAGGGCGGGCCCTTATTTATTACCAGCTAATAACTTCGATTCCGCTGCTAGATGAATAATAATGGCATTGAATAAGTTAATTCAATACCATTCCGGATCTTTTCATCGCGACACTTTAAACCAATGATCGATATCTCATTCAAGAGTGAATTGCAAACTTGTCCGAGCCAGAAGTCTATATAACCTAGGGTCCGTTCCCATACGCCCTTAGTAACGTTACGAATGCAGTGAGCAAGAATAAAGTTCGGAACATATCGTTGAAAACTTATGAGGGTTCCATTGTGGCATATTGAAACGGACTCCATCCGTCTTTTCAATTGTCAGTCCAAACCGCACTCGCACTCCATACGTCATTTCCAGGGAATATTGTCCTCCGGTATTCTCAGTTGCTACGTACGACCCGTGCTACCGTCTTTTCTCCTGTGTGGCGGGTGATGGGTTTTAAATATGTACAGGATTATGGGAAATCCTACCTAGCTCTCCCATCCATGATCTGCTAACCGCATTGAGTAATGAATAATGATTTATTTTATGCTTCTATTTATATTCATGAGGGCTACTTAGTAATTAAAAATGATAACGGTGATATATTTAATCAGTAAAATGGGTAATTAAAGTAGTTTTAAGTGAAGAATAAGATATATTTAAGGCGCGTGTATCTTCTCTACGTTTTCATTTAATTTTAGGCAAGGAAACGTTTGCTAAGTGAAAGAATGAAACTTCATTAATATTTTAAATGAGCAGTTATAAGAATGAGAATGGATTTGATGAAAAGGACCCTGAATAAAGACGTAAAGCTCAGAGCTCTTTTGAGATCTGGATTTTATGATGGATGGAAAAGGTGAAACGGACGGCAAGAAAAATAAATAAGAAATCTAGAAATTTAAAGAAGGCAGGAAAAGTGGCCACAGGGTATGTTGAATGGCAATAGATTGTTGATTCATTTCAGTAATTCCTTCATGACATACTGGCATACACAAATATCTTGAAAGCATCTGAATATTAATGTAATACCTATTTGGTGAGGGAGTGTCAGAACGTATTTCTTCGATTGGCAGTTACCAGAATATATATTCAGCAAATACATATGTTATTGGAAATAAACCTCGTTAATAAAAAAAATATATGTTCGCCAACAAGTAAAGACCACACGCCCAAAATTATACAAGTGAAAATTCGTTGATCGGATTTTGACTGACGTACCCTCTGATATGATAATAAATAACCTTTATAATATTTGTCACATAAAAGCACGTAATGAAATGTAATATAATAGCGGACATAAAAGGAAGTGACTGGTAATTTGAAAAGCGAGCAAAAAATGCCAATCAAAGTAATTATATGCAATGGAAAATTCGGCGAACTTGGTGCACTGGAATGGTACGTATCCAAAATTAATTCAATCGTGTGGATCTGATGTGTCATGCTGAACTTTATGATACTTGATGACGCTATGCACAGAAATGCAGTGAATGCTAGCTTCAGGAACTACTAGAATCCACTATAAGCTAGGCGACTCTCGGTATCGTTATTTTAACTCTGACGCCAGTGTGATATACCAATTAAATCAACACGCCCTTGCCCCCGTTTTCATTTCATAGTCATCGATTTTTCATTTGTGAAGTTCAACAGTTACAAAATGGTTATAATTTTTAACGTGAAAAGGAGTTATTCAAGAGGAAAGTTATTTTGGTAATATTAGTAATGAATAGTGAACACTTTGTTTTTCCACACAAAGTTATTTATTTTACGACCAGGTTTCAACAATTTAACGTCATCATCAGATGAGACTACTCATCGTAACATTAATACTTTGAAAGCCCTTATCTATCCATGAATTAATTTGCGAGTATTGGTTGAGAATGTAATATTTAAAGAAAATGATGCATTTTCACCCTAGGATGTCCCCTCCTTCTCCTAAGATGTGGTGACAATCTTTGTGGAATGAAGAGCGTTAGCTGCCACTCTAAGCTCCACTTGCTTCACTCCATGCGTCATTTCCAGGGAATACTCCCCTTCATACGATATTCTCAGTTGCTTTATGCTGGCTCCATGTCCCAGACTACACTCTTCCAAAAAAGGTGGAGTTAAGCATCCACGTACAGAACAGGAGAGCAGAGGTCAACTTATATTTACCTAAAGCAGCTACTATATCACTGTAACATTATGCCTCTTGTTTGCTTCAGTGTAAAGATTGTGACATTGATATACTCGAGCCACGGAATGAAAATGTCGGTAGTTTTACGACAATATAAGATTTGTTTAAAATCGACATTTTAATGCTATTAACAATAATAGAAAGTTAATTATGAGCGATATTAAACTTACCACAACTTTATCTTTGTATCACTACCCCAATCATGTTTACGTTCGGGTAAGCGGGCACCCTCAGGAAGTGGGTTCAACACATGGTAAAAAGCCCATGGTCTAGTAGGACCCTTATCACAGTCGGCAAAAGGAAAGGTACTGCCCCTCCTACCCTGATGTGTGAATTTCACTCGCCGCTGGAGTTAGTACCTATTGGGTGAGCTCTATCCTCACCTACCAAACCAACCTTCAGGTTGATTACTGCGTTTGATTGAATGTAATCATATATCGAAATGCTATCCAAGTACAATAAAAACATTTCAATTTAGCTATAGATTGTAGAAAAAATTGGTTTTTAAATTTGAATGGTCTTGTATTACATCATTCCGTGATTAATTAACTACGGATATCGTCGAAATTTCTTCCATAAGTGATATTTCTTTGTTTTCTTTTTTAAATTGATTGAGTTGAAAGTGCCCATATCATGACTTATTCAGGGTTCTTTATTTAAAGTGCGGTGAATGCATGTTTTTAATTGCCTTGTTTATGTATCATTGAATTACCTATAAAACTGAAATTTTCAAATATTTAAATAATTTCTTAACTCTTAGATAGTGCCTACTGGCTAGTGTGGAAGCAAAGGTGTTTTTTTATTGCATCCGGATATCGAACGTATATATTTTTCCTAAACATCGCCCATTCATGATGAGTGCATTCAAGTACCAAACACACGCGATTAAGAGTATCAATTTTTTGACCTAAGTATACCTTCGCTTTTTATCATTCGTGTTCCATTTTTAAATATTTTATTAACAATTTTTGGCATTTTAATTTTATTTGCATATTTGTACCATGAAAACCACCATTGTCAATGCTGTCTAATTTTCCCTTATTGAAATGAGTAAGGCTAGCTTTTAAAGACTTGATAGGAACAGTATTGGAAATTTTAAGCATTTCTCGAACTGATGAATGATTGAAAGAATCCTTAAGAGGAAGAATTGCTAATTGCTAATAACTTGCTGAAAAGTCCTGATTCACACGGGCATGGGTTCGTATATTAATTACTTCAAAATTAAATTCAAATATAATATAATCCAAATATTCCGCCTTTTCTAGAACCTTAAACTTGACCTACCATTTCAGAACTGATTCTGAATCTTTTTTCCAAATTTAGTTCCTCATCATCTATGCCAAACGCTAGAATGTTAGAATTCAGAGGAGGCTGTTGGAATTGTTTGGTCATGTCCATAGGATGAGAGAGAAAAGTGTACCGAAAAACGTTCTGGAATCCCTCCAAGATAATTAATAATTATAACCAACCATCTGAAAAGAGAAGATGAGGGAGGCCAAGGCATAAGTGGATTAACGGGACAACTGAGGAAATGGCAGAAAGAGGGTTGAATGTTGAAGGCTGCCAAGATTGACTCCGATGGATACTGGGGGTAGACGGAGCTGTAGACATCTGAAAAAATAAAATATAAGGTTGGATATTCTACTACACAATATTATCTCAGTATCATGTTGATAAATGGTGGAGGATTTTAACTATTCAATTTAATTTTGTTATTTTGTTATTATAATAATTTTTTGTTGATTACATAGATTGTTCGATACCGTAGTTACTGTGTACCGTTAAAGTAAAGTTTAAGTTTAAGTTAAAATGTAACACGCCATTTGAAATCTTTACCCCAAGAAATCATTGCCATTATAATGACAGTGATTCAGTAGTTATTACAATTCATGTTTTAAAGTTTTTTGCGAAAAAATATCCCATAGGTACCTACGTTATTTTCATGGCGCGCGTGTTTTTATATGGGAAAAAGTTTCATTAGAAGAGATATATTACATTTTTAAGGGTAATTCCGTTGGCATTGTCGTGAAGTTTGAAAGGGATTTCATGAGGTTGTAAGAGAAGGGAAGTGGAGAAGGTGGTATATCTTGCGTCCTTCGCTCTGGCAAGGGCGTACCTAAGTTAGAAGGGGGATTGAGGATTAAGGAAGAGGGTTCGGAGTGTGTGGTCGGTGGCGTGAATATTTGGCGAAAGTCGTCTAGGAGGTTGTAGGCAGAATGTCCATTAGGGGAATTTGGGTAATGTCTGAAGCGGATTCGTGATATTAATGTATGGGATATAAATAGCGAAGTATCTTTTACATCTTGTCAACGCATGGAAAGTAAGCAATATAATATAGGTAGGCACAATTGATATGGTCATTTTTTTGGCGTGGGGAGACACGGGAGGCGGCTACCTGGGTTCGTCTTTTATGAGTATGTTAAAATGTATGCAAATTTTGGTAGTGTGTAACGTAAATTAGAATTAGATTGTGTTTTTGAAGAAAAATGGCTATGTAGAGAATTCTTTGTCCGCGGTAGGAGAGAGCGTATGGAATGGATCTTTTAATGCGTGGAATTTGGCAGCTATTGGAATGCAGATAGGATTTTTAATTTGGTGGGATTGATTTTTATAGGCTCTCAGATTGGCAGTATTCATTTTTGTTCATTACTAGTGTGTGCTTTTGGTGTATTGGGTAAATTGGTAAAATCATTTTTTCCGTTTCCTAAAGAAATAGGATGTCTATTTGGTTTTTTGTGACAACTATTTTGCTGCATGTTAATGGTGCTCATCTCCCTGTCGAAGTTGATTTTACATAGTGAGATATTTAACGCTCTGTGATTTATTTCGTTGAAAGTGCTGGCCTTGTGGGCCATTAGGTGGCATGAGTCTATGTTTACTCTAAGTTTGACCTATTTTAAAGCCTAGAAAAATTAACCCATCGTTTAGATTCCATTTTCACTTTAAAATGAATTTCTTTGTGTACTCAATTGAAGATGTTTAACTATTCCGTAGTTTTTTTGCTAGTTCAACGACACAAAATATAATCGACTTACCGTAACTAGTAATACACATTATTTAAAAGGTTGTCAGTAGAAGTGAAGAGTTTACGTTCTATGTGGTCCATAAGCACTTCGGATGATGGAGATAATTGTAACGTCTCGAGCCAATAGTTAGTCAAACGAAAAAGTTAACTTGGAAATATACGCTCTCCTCGAACCGCTACAAGTTCAATCAATCTGGTAACGGAGGATTTACGAGACAACAAAAAATATTAACTATCATAAAAATATTACTAAGAATACGAGTCCGGTTGTAACGTCTAGTGCCGATAGTTTCCCAAAATAACTAATAAAACGGCAATGGACACCCCCTCGAACCGCTATTAGTTCAAACAAATTGGTGAGTACCGAAGAATTTACAAGACAAGAGCAAATA
>LYUA01002808.1:82852-93763 GCA_002093875.1 Calopteryx splendens
TTGAAATTGAATCATTGACTCCCGTCTTTAATTCAGCCCATTCTTATTTTATGAGGAATTATATTTTTATCCGGTGATTGTGAAAATATCTATTAAAATGCCCTTAATTCAGCTCTTCGTATTTCGCGAAGTTCCCGAAGTTTTGTTTGATATTTAAAAAAAAGACGCCCTCCGCAGTTCAATATGTTAATTAATTTAAGTGGCATGACACGATGGATTAACCTTTTTTGACATAAATATTCGAAACGATTTTTCTGTGATCTTAATCGTCTAAATAGAATTTTACCTAAGGCAGTGTACCCTAATAAAATATTTGGCATGGTATTAAGTGTAAATGAGGTATACTAGTCTCAATATCGTCCCGAGTATAATAAATGTTTCATCTACCATACATAATCTCATTCTTCGATCCTTGACCCAGTAGTTTTCCTGTCACCATGGCAAGGTGAACCTCCCGTAGACTCGTCTTTGGCAAGAGATCCCATCCCTGTTCCCTGACCTTCCTCAGAAAGGCGTCCCTTCATAACCTTCCTCCATGCGCCCACCCATACCTTCGTGTCGCCCTTGCCCTTCAAAGCGATCGGTCTGGCAGACGGTATCGGGGTCCGATACGTCATCACAAGAGTGGGCCCGTAGATGCCAAGCGCATGGGAATATAATAGCGTTCAGTCTCAAGGGTACTGATAAGGATCTCCCCAAGTTCAACGAGTGGCGGTGTGAGGGAAGTTGTAAAAGAGCGAAAGGTGGAGCAAGGCAGCAATACCCTTGGGCAAGGGAGGTCGTGGCCTAGCGCGGGGAAAACTTATTGATCGATAAGTAAATCAAATGTCCCAATTGATAAAAAAACTCAGATTTATTGTTTCAAATTGCTCGTTGAGGAGCCACCGTGTGATTTCCAGAAGTTGTTGTGCAAAAATACTGAAAATGACGCCTCCCGAGTGCGTAATACGAGGCGTTTTTGTGATCGGCCATATATTTTCAAATATGCAACCCTCCTCATGAGTTGCGCTTATATTTGCTACGTATTCCTTTCCTTATTCCTATAGTTTTTAATATGTTTTCGCCAAATGGCGGGTTTTCACGAATGAATGACTATGTTTGACCAAAGTTGACTCACTTTCTTACTCCTGGCTATGTGTGTCATTAAACGTACTGTTCCTACTTCTTATTACACTTTGTCTCCATAACCTATTACCCTTCCTTTTGTGTGTGCGTCTATCCTTCTGGGAGTGGATGAATAAGCTCCCGAGAGCCATCTCTCGGCGAATGTACCCGGGCACTTCGTCACATAAAACTATGCGGATTCCTAGAGATCATCCAGTACCTGGTCATCAGAGCGTATAGTGGTCAGTGCTTCGGCCCGGCAAATCGAAGTTCCGTGGTTCAAATCCCGACTAGGGAAACTTTTCTCAGTTTGGAATTCTCCTCCTTTCAACTTCCAAAAGGGGTCGCTCAAAATAATACTTGAAATGGCGGTCAGGCCTCCTTCGTAAGCCGGAGAAGAGAGCGGTGTTCTCCGGGAAAAAGTTAAAGGTTGGTGTATATTAGGGGAGGGAGGGTTTGAGAGGAGAGAGCTGGCTGGACGAAAGTCTCAAGCAATATTTTGTGTCCCTTTTCGTGTGTGTCTCTATTGATGGGATTCATTCTGTCAAAAATATAAAAAAGCATTTGATTTAATACTGCCGATGAAGTTTTTTGATTTCCAATTATGCTTTTCTCTACTTTTCTCTCTTCTCTTCATGAAACAGACCTGTAAGAATTCAGAATTATCTTTATGAGAGCTCTGTTTTACTCACCATTTTGTGAAAATGTGTTTCCGTATTTGCTAATTTTCTAAGATATCTTCTGGAAAGGCTTCTCACTATTAAGGCCATTCTATGAAAATTTTTCTATTTTCCCTGATTGCCTATATTTTCTACATCAATTTCCAACGCACACCATTCTCTCATCAAGACATCCATCAGTGGCGTTGGAATAGTATATTGACGTTTAGTTATAAATATATGAGCAGTATCGCGATTCTTGACGCATAACATCTATTCGTAACCCTGCACATCGTCAAAAATATGGAAACCAGTTAAGAATCACCGAATGCATGAATCATATTCACTCAAACGTGAGAACTTTGTTGTGCCCTCTATTTTTTGAGCAATTGCTTATTATTAACTAATGAAAATGTTTACATTCCATGTATATTCACAACTTTTACAAATATTTTTTAGTTAATTAGATATATCGTTTAATTTAAATGAAAGTCTAATTTAATTGTTTCTTGATACACTATTTAAATTTTTTTTAAATTAATGATACTCCATTTTTTGAAAACGTATGGGTGTAATTCTGTATACAGCAGGAAGTGTACGGGGTTTAGCTAAGTAATCCATTGTCTTCAGCTTTGAAACATTTTATTAAGAGTGTGAAAATGTCTTAAAAATTAATTACTTACTTGTGGAGGAAATAGAAGGAAATCATGATCTGCAAAAAATATCTATATTTTTTGCAGTAACCTTAAAATAATACATACCATTTTTTAGTAATGCACTATGACCTCACTTGAGGCGAAATTTTGAACTGAACACTCTGTGTTTGACTTATTGCCATACCCTACGTAGAAAACCAGGTCGATTCATTGGGGTCTCTTCCCATATGTGCTCTACTGAGAAAATACTTTTATTTCAATTGAAAAGAAAATTTAAACTCAAACCAACCAAACTAGGAGACTAGAAAAAAAATTGGAACAACCAGCCAACCAATCTGGACATTGACACAAAACGAACGGTGCGGCTTCATTTGAAGATGAGTTATTTTACGGTTACCTACTTTTCCCTTAATCATAAGCTGTATAACAGGTTCCCGATAAAAAAACTGCTGAATCGCGTATATTTAGTAAGGAGGGTTATATATAACGAAGAAAAAGCTATAGCTTACCTACTTGAAAAGAATCTTTTGGTTGATCCTGAGGTTGTTGTGATTAATTGGGATCAGTGCGGAGGTGTTATGCAAAGGTAAAAGAAGCAAAATTAGAGGAAGTTTAGTACCTGTCCTTAGTTGTAGCTAAAGGATGTAGTAATGTAAAAATTTTGCGATAAATAAATTTACAAATGTTCAAATTAGTCTTCAAACCTAACGAATCATATGAAAAAAATAGACACTATCATAAAATGGTAGATCAGATATTCTTGAAAGAGCACATAGTGGAAGATTCCGTTTATTATTTGGAAAAATAGTATTGTGAGTATAAATCTACTCTGCGTATCTAACCTATGAACTTTTTTGAATTGTTTCTATACTAATATAAATATCTGGTTTTATAAATGCAAAATGACTTTAACTGAATATAAGAACTGGATAACTTGGCGGAAAGGGTCTGGAAAACTTAGCATACATTTTTCCTGAAATTACCAAAATAATTACTGATAACCACTTAAATTAGCATTTACTCACAGATGTATCAATAAAAATGGTAGTAATTTTTGTAGCACATAATATATATGTTTTATCCCTAAATCTATGCCATATAAAACCATAATGCAAAGGAAAAGCACAAACAGAGTATGATTACAGAGTGTACTTAATGATTTGCTTCACAGGATAAATGTTAAAACTATAAAAACAGTACAGCGATTAAATATTTTATCTAAATTCCCGTCAAAAAGAAAGTTTTATGCTTTTAATCGGTAGTATGGGCCATAAGTGACAACTTGATTTTACAAAGGAATATTCATTCACTGATCAAATTAATGTCGTGGGCATACAAAACATAGGCAGTTATCGGCTGGGCGCAGCTTGACGTTCCTAATTTACGGATTTTGACAGTACTATGATTACCTACATGTGAGCCAATGCTGATTGAATTTTTCATTCTTTTTTGTGGACTAGTGCATACTTACATGGTCAGTGATTTTGTTATATGACACATGATAAATGATATACGAAAATTAGATCTGCTAAAATATTAGTTTTTTTGTGAAATCGCTCCGATTTCTAATGTATTAAATATTAATATACACACTAATAATAAGAAAAGGGGGCCATGTCATATTAATGAAAAATATTGATAGGAATATCTCTTCCAGCAAAAAGCTCGCCGGCCTTATTTTCGTCATAGCAATCGGGATTAAACTGGCTTCTCAAAATCACTGGGCAATAAAGCCGTTCGAATCACTCGCTCGTGATAATTAGCCATTGAATTTCATCGTAAGTAATTATGACGATACCTTTAATTAACTATTTCCAAAGAGCACTTGGGCTAGCACTGTTAATCTAATTATTTCGCCACCTGTTACGTTCTCATAATTAATCTCTCGACTCGAGTATTGTTACGTTCAGGTATAATATAGTTGTATTTGCCGACTGAATGCTTTAAATAAAGTCTCATTGTATCACAAGTGATAGGTATGGGTTTAATAAAGTTAGATTCATGCATGACTAACAATATTTTTTTAATCGACGTTTTTTCGAAATATTAATTAGAGAGATATTTAGTTACACCCGTAATGATATATGCACTTGAATTCTTATCAAAATCTATAGCATAATGGAAACAGTGGAATAATGGAAAATTCCTTTAAATACCTTCTAGTGTAAACTTTTTTCAACGAGCACAAGATTTTATAGGTAAAGTAGTTAAAAATCATTCCTAATAGGCAGTCAATTTATCTTCTATATGAATTTGATGATAAATAGGAGTGTAAAAAAATAGCTTAACCACATTTGAGGTTTGAGCATGTTGTGTGCTATTTTACTGCATTTCCGAAAATATAGACAAGAATTACTTCGACCTAAAATTTTATTTTCCAAGCAGAATATTTAGTTATTTAAATATCTATAGATCAAAAACTCATTCCATGATGATTAAGCAAAAGGTATCTAAGGCATAGAAAAAAAGGTATCTGAAAACATGCCTTCCGTCCTTTAAAAGTTGTACTCTACGTCAAATGCAATGCATTCTCTTCGTGTTGTTCATTTGTCTTTATGACTACCAGCATCAATGTTGCCAAACGTTCAACACTTTCTTGCCAATGTCGTGAAGGTCATCGGCTCGACAGCATTCTAGCAAGCGAAAGTGAGGCTATGGTTAGGTCGTCGGAGACATCGTCTAGCTGATGACTCATTTGACAGGTTAAACAGCGTTCTTGAAATTCACCCAAAGTGTTAATGCTTCAAGTTTATCTCTTCTCTTTCACACAATAAAGTTGCCTGCTCATTGAGAAGGTGATGACGCAACCGTGGAAATGTAACCACGGAAGTGAGGGCCGAATGATCGAATGCTGGCGCGGCTGTCAGACGCCGTATTCTACTGATCACGTTGGGAATACCTCGTTTTGGTTATTTCATCGCAGTTATTCCGTGGCTTAATCAGGACGTTTGAGGTGCTGTGCTGAATCTCCCCTGGTCAGGTGACAAATCGTGTTGTGAGAAATGGAATCATGTGGTTTCAATAAAATGTGAGGAATCATCGAAGCAAAATTTAAATTCGTAACTGTGCGAATTCTTGAAAATTTAATTTCCGCTTACCAGCAATGTACTTCTTTTGAAGGAACGGGACGCCGGGAGGTCCTTTCCTCCCGGGATTAATTCATTTAGTCAGTCTTGAAGGAGTGAATTTTATAATTCAAACAGTGATTTGTAAACGTTTCGTTCTTCACATGATTTCCCTATGCATGCATATGCGAACACCACCCGTCAGAATTGAAATTGGGTGCTACAGTTGAGAACATGCATTATACGCTGCTCTGCTTGCAGGAATGGATATAGACGAGTTATGTAGATCCCTTCCTGATGAATGTTAGCGCTTTAGTTCTAAAAGGAAAATTCTTTACGGTGCACATCGTATTTCATAGTTAAAATTTTAACCAGTCCGTTGCAAGGACATCGGTAATAAATTAGAGGGGGGAACGCGTCAGCCAAACTTCCCGGCCAGCAATTAGTTCCCGATCCGAAAGTCAAGGGAGCATCGGAACCAATAGGCTAGACCTGATCATCCTGAAAAAGTGAGGGACCAAAGTCACAAAAAGAAAAATGAAAAAAAGGACCTGTTTCCAGGGAAAAATATTCATCATACGAGGGGAACGGTCCTTTTTGACGTTTCCAAATTGTTATCGTCGTTGATATACGCGAATACGTACGGAGCCAACTGTATCTCTTATTCCTCCGAACATTCTAAAAAAAAGTTGTATCCAAAATGCTACAATGTATAATTTAAATGCTTTCCCACTTGCAGCGCCCGGGAAATGACCGGAGAACGATTAGAGATTCCCCCTAGCACCCACGAACGAACGGATACGGCAATGGTTTTATCCTCCTCTTTGCCTCGAATTTTTATTTTTGTGATTCTATGATGGACGTTGGGACTGTTTTCCCGTTTTTTTGATTTTTTGATTCCCTAGAGTTAGTTTTCCGGAAAATATGGAAATGACTTGGTAAGATAATACGCGCTTGATGCAGGCATTGATAACTTCAGATGCTTAGCAAAAAAATTGGAGCTATGATGATATTGTAAACATATGAGATTATAACAACGCTGTACCGATTTTTCAATACGGTTAGATTGATGATTACTTTTGATATTTTTGCTTCTGAAAAAATGTGATTTCACTAATATAAATAATATGTATCACGCTTTCCTTCTATATATAAAAAAACGAGGAGGCCGAAGTTGCTCTTATACTTAATATTTATAAATACGAATCAATATAAAAAATAGATTTGCATTTTCCTAATATTTGTAGATGTATGAGACTGTCTCTCTTCATTGACATCCATGCATACAAATTGCTTGGGAAGAATGTGAATAGATAATTTATGACAAGAAATATTTTTAAAATTTCTATTATTAAATACTGTATATGGGAACAATCGTTGGAAAATATATTGGGGCTTAAGATATTATCCATATTATTTAAGATTTGATGAAAGAGTTTTTCTTATTATTACCAAAGTATGAAACGAGTAATTGTTAAAATGTAGGTACTCGAGGAATTTACAATTAAGGAGAATTTACAGGGGGATAGTATTCTTATAAAAAAGTCATTAGTACCACTCTCGCGCCGGTGGGATAATTTACTTTTATATTATGTTCGTTAGTGCTTCCGGGTTACGTATGTTGCGAGGGAAAAGGAAATATTACGATGGAATATTTATGTTTGTCGAAATTAATACAGAAAGTGCTTTCGTTCACGTTTCTCTAGGAGTCGACGGAAATGCAATAAATTTCAGCCGTTGCTCATTTCGAAGATTTTTGTGCTTTTTGAAGATTTTTCCGAAATCTATATTTGCCACCATTGTGGCAAATTATTTAGAGCAATGAATGTGATTGCATTTTAAATAGGTATTTTATCAATATTTTCAGTTTTAAATATGTTTAAATGGCAATGGTAATCGGGAAACTTAATTAAAAAGCTTCATGGAAACAATCTTAATTTGTCCTTATTATGTACTATCACGTTTTTAAGAGAAAAAACACATCTGCTCTCCTTTTCCGAAGTTCAGGGTTTATGATCATTTAATTTTACACGCGCATTATCTGCTTATTTCACTTCACACATAAATAACCAAAGAAAGAGGAGCCCTGGTTATATCAGCAGGAGGTTATGGGGGGTGGTCGGTGACAGGTCAAGGATTTGTATTGACGACAAAGAAATTAGAACGACAGATGTAGATTACGTTGACTTTCTGAAGGCAATCATTCTGCAGTAATTTTTTCTCGTGTTAAGAAAGAAATATTAGTTGTGCCGATAATTGACGAGAAGCAACTTTGGGAGAACGTGATCGTAAAAAGTGGGATAATATCTGAAAAATTATTAATGATCAAACGTTTAGAATTCTACAGGAAGAAAACAAATATATGTGTATGCGATGAAACGATGTCAACTCAAGAAAATATTAAAATAAATTCTAATGGTTACATCTTCATTTGCATGTCCGGAAATCCTAACGATTCAGGAATAATCATATATTCATCTAAATTTTATTTAGTGTTTTTTTTACCGGTAAATATTATTCTCTGTGGTTTCAGTTCTATTCCTAAGGCAATTTTCAGTTGAATGCCACTTTATATATTTCCTACTCAAAATTCCTTAGGTCTTTATTTGTGAATAATTTATCTATTATGCTATATAAAGTTATTTATTGTTTCAAATTATTCGATTCCTATTTATAACTATTGTTTAAACCATTGACGTTTAAGATGCCATTTATATTAAACCATGCAATTAGTTGAACTCCAATTTACTCCTTTAGTTGGATATAAGTTGATGCGTTTCATTATAATTCTGCCTAAACTGAACCTGGATCTATTTATGATCCTTTTCTTGAATTTGCTCAGGAGTTTTTATGGAAAACTAAATCCAAGGAAGGCAGTGAACTCGAAAGTGATTCGGAGGTGTGTTTTTATGATAAAGGCGATGATTCAAGGAATCTAATATAGGTATCCAGAGTCCCTATTTCGTACTATCCCTCCGTTCTATACAGTTTTTGTGCAATCCTTACGGATAGGGCATTTGTTTACTTTAAGTGTATGACCTGAGGTATTCTTTAGTAGAATTTTGGAAGAGATAATTGCTTCACGTAGAAATAAATGGAATACGGATCTCTCAAATTACTTCATAAATGGTTAAGCAATTCTTTGAAATTAGGAAAAGCATGTAATCCTTGTACTGAACCGTAGCCAGAAGCATCTATAAAAAACATAGGTGGTTTCCTTTGGTAAGTGAATAGAATTCTATTCCGTTTTTGCACCGCAAAATTGTATAAGATAGGTGGCTATTTTTCAATGGAATTTTAGAGAAAATTTGGAACCTATTCTTGTTCACCACTCTAGAGGTTCAGTTTTCAACCCCAACCTTCGCCAACTTTCCCTCTGCGCGTTTCAATTCAAGTACTACCAAGCTAAATATGTATGGTCGAAACATTCCCCTGATATGGCCCAAAGTCCTATATAGATAAAATGAAGTTCTATGGAGCATGTTGTGAATGAGACGTGCCACACAAATTACAACATAAGTAGTCTTCTGAACTTCGCTAAGATTTGAAACCAGGATCAGAGTGCAGGGGGCTAATTAGTTAGCCTCGATCTTTGCCCAGCACTCATGTTGTAGTAATGGTTTACCTGAAAACTTTGTTTACTTTATAACTTGGCTTGAACTATAGAATACACTCTTGTGCTTGATAATTAAAATATTATGTTTGTTGATGTTCTTAAAATAATGAAGTTGACCACAACTCCGTTGTTGGCGACGGCGGAAATTTGTAAAAGGTCGATATAATTTTAAAACTATTATCTTCAAGAGAATATTGAAATGAGATGTACATTTTTTTAAATAAATTTTCCTTATGCCATTAGAAAGGCTGTAATGAGGTCTCTACTGATTCAATATTTTAAATATTGAAGCAATTGTCTTATGTTTAAATTTTCCTCTTAATTGTGGTGACCCAATCATTTTTAATCTGTTAAAAAATGAAATTCGCGAAAAATTTAGGTCCACTCACTTGCCTTTATTGGGAGACCGTTACACCTAATTGTTCTTCTGAACTATCACCATTTTTGTGTAACAAATCTACTTGTTACTACTATCCAGAAAAAATATTTTTTATAGCGCATTCGACTGAAGACGGGAAAGCATGATAATTCTTTCAAGGATGATTATAATCTCCGGTTAGTGCAGGTCCTGTTTATGATTTTTTGCTTGACTCAGGAATGATTCGATATAAATAACATACGTGCTAGTGAGAAAGAATCGAAGCCCACGTGAACAGGAATAATTTTCCATAGTTAGGCTCTGAAATTTCCAAAGTATATTTGTTACTTCTTCATTTTAAATGTTTATTACTTATGGGTCATTAAGAATTTCTCATGATTATTCAGTTTTGTTCGCTACCCGTGAATTGAATTTCCCTTCCCTCATTTAGTATTTTTCGCGGCTAAAAAACGTTTGAATATCCATTCGGTGATATCATTACGTTTTAAAATGACATATCACAACGCATATTGATAACATGAGTGAATTGCCCAACCCATTTGTTAATCAGAAGGGAGAAAATCTTTTTATAACCTCGGGGACAGTGAAGTAGAGGCCAACGAGATTTATGGCATCATTAGAAGTCCTGTCGATGGAGTCGGGTCATTTACGAAATTTATGGATTTTATGTGAATGCATGTGTCTGTGTTCCCACGCATAAAACATATGATTATGAATTGATAACCTGGTCTGTAATAGGTTGCAAAAAGTTGGAATAAGACAAATATTTCAATCTACGTCAGTAGATTGAAACATTTTCTTAGGATAGCACAGGAATTACAAGGGACGACTAGAGATGAAGAAGCCATAGGAAACATTGACACTTTAATTAAGTTTCTCACGAGTTTTCTTTCAAATCATTTGTAAGTCTGGGCATTGATAATAAATCAATAATATCTGAATATTGTTCCTTTGCAATAAAGCGATAAATATCATTCGAAAAATGTGAGGTGTTATTTATCAATTTAAGTTCTTCAAAGCTGTGAAATCCCTACGAGCCGAAGAAAAATAGGGTAGGTACTGAAGGTCGTACCAGAGAATGTATTACATAAATCCGTATATAAAGGCAAGGTGGTACAATAGCTGAAATCAGGCCATATTAATCTGAAAAAAAGTACTTTACCTCGAAAATTACAGACCAATATTATTTAGATCCATTTCATTGGTATAAGTGAAAATAAAAATAATGGCAAAATTAAACCTTTTAGTGTTTTGTGTAAGAAATACTATGTTCTACCATTGAATATAAGTTGTATATATATTTTATGATATTAGATTATTACTTTTATGAAAAGTTGAATGTTAAAAATACTGATGTGCATGTGATGAGAATAAGAGAGCCTAACTTGTACAATGTCCCGAGCTACTTTCGTAAATATGGGGAGAATCTTCT
>LYUA01002810.1:21947-32313 GCA_002093875.1 Calopteryx splendens
ATATATATATATATATATATACATATATATACATACATATATATATATATGTATATATATATATATATATATAATTACATATACCCTATACATGCACTCCCTATATATATAGGGGGAGAGAAAGAGATTATTAATAAAAAAATAATTATCGCCTTAGAATATATTCTTATTAAAGACAAATTTGCATAGTTTTCGTCTTTGTAATGAGTCTCCGATACTGCATTAATTTTCATCTCACTACCATTATATTCTATTTAAATAGTTCTACTTTCTCAATGTCAGTATATAGAAAGAAGATTTAGAGTAAATTAAAACTTGTTGTATTCATAATAGGTATAGCTTCCACTTAGTTTTTTTAACTTTTTGTGGTAGAATATTTTTGGGGAAACCGTTGATTCGGCATCCGACTCTCATTATCGATGAGTGAGCCGTTAAACGAAGAGGCGTTCGTTATCCCAAACTCGGATCAGCCGCTTTCCCAAAGCCATCTCCTTATTCGTAAGCCACTAATCACATACTCAAGGATTAGAGCGGGATGCTGATTCCCCAGTAATTGCTGATTCCCCAGTGATTAAATATTCAAAGGTAATCGAGTAACACCTCTCCCCATTGTTAGAGATTCTCTTCGTTGCAATATTCAGGGAGATAGTCGCATTAGTTACGCACACAACGAGCAAGCTTTTACCACTCCCACTTTTCTCATTTACGTTATTTTTGTTTTATTTTTAAAAGCAATAATTGCTAAGAAACTGATCATGAGTTCGTATTGAAAACCCTCAGTTTTCCACAAGTTAGTATATCACCTTCATACGTAATTCCTCGTAACTATTGGTGTTATTAGCAAAAGAATAATCGTACTCTATTAGTTTTTACTTACTTAGATCATGGAGTTACAACACCATGGAAATGGAACACCGTATTAAATTATTTCTAATGTTGCTTTCATTGTTAATAAGTGATAGAAGATTTCTTAAATGATAGCATTAAATTTCCTTTTGTTAGTGGGTAAGTCAAACCTTTTTCTCACTAGGAGGTTTGCTTGATTTGTATTGCTCCTTTGTGGTCGTTTATTTGAAAAAATGCATCCTTCCTTGTTATTTTATATGTAAAATACGGTATTGTTTTTGTATTTAGTCGCGTTGATTGAATATTGTCTAAGTATTTAGATTTTTAGATTTATATCCAGATTTTTTGTAAGGACATGAAAAATGGGAAGTTAATTTATTCCAAAACATTTTCGCATGCTGCAAAACAATTTGAAATTGATACACTGCATCCTTTCATGAATAATTGTAAGAACTCTTCTATTCGTTGCTTCATGGAAATATTGGAATTCACTTTCGAGAGTGTGCACCAATGATTTCATCGCTAAAATTAGACGATTGAATCCGGGAACATATTCTTACGTTGGCCAGCATTTTACAGTGCGTTGCTCCGGATTCTTAGGTTGATTTTCTAAGTTTAATGTTGCAGAGAATTTTTAACGTTGCCCTTACATCGTATAGCAGTGGGGAACACTTCAGTATGCCCGTCGTATGAAACAGTTAAAAAAATTGTTTGTTGGCAACTTTCGCGGATATTTTGATGAGGATTAGGTATATCACACTCTCATATTTCTTTCCATTCATCTTTCTTATCTCATCTCAGCCGTCTTCACCTCGAAATCTTACAATAACCAGCACTTTACACCACCTATCGCTTCTTAGAGCATGTGCGTCCTCGTTTACGAGCCCTGTCCATAAAGGATCCGGCCTTAAATGTCCGCCTGCAAGGTCATGACAGTGAAGCAGAGCCACTTTCCACAGTGGAGAGGTTTCCACCTTCATGAGCATGTCTGAATTTTCGCACCATCACTGTGTAAGTCAGTCGCTGTTTGGAAGCCATTGTGCCACTGCGCGTTTGTCGGATTTCTAGTCCGCTTAAGATGAAAGGAATTGTAGAGGTGAAGTGCTGCATCAAAATTTGTCGGAAGCTTGGTGATTCCCAGGCCGAAGCAATTCGTATGATTCCGCTGCTGTTTAGAGATGAAGCCATGGGGGAAACTCAAATAAAGGAGTACCTTGTTCGATCGATTCGAAAATGGCCTCATACCTGTGGATAAAGACCAGCGTTCTGGGAGACCGGAATTGTCTCACAGTGTCGTTGTCGTTTAGATGGTGCGAATTTTGATAATAGAAGATCGTCGTTGGACGATATCAGCAAATATTCCGCCCATGCAATTTTACAGGAGAAAGATAGCACGCGCGAAGTGGCTGCGAAATTTTGGCCCAAGCTGACGATGCATGGGCAGGAATAACTCCTTAGCGTGGGGCACGTTGGACACTGCCGACACACACCGATCCTCAATTTCTCAACGCCGTGATAACTGTTTATGGGTTTAGGAGTGCGAGACTCGGAAAAGCGTCGATTTGAGAGCTGAGAAGAGATAACGCAGAACGCGGCGGCAGAGCTGAAGGCCATTCCAAAGGGCTCCTTCCACAAGTGTTTTAAACATGCTACAGGATCGCTGTTTTAAGTGCGTGGAAACGCAAGCGTCTTACTTTAAAGGGGTTTAGGGTCCCAACCCTGTCAAGTCGGTAAAATTTTTTCCCTGGGCGAAGGTTGAATTCTTTTTTAACAGAGCTCGTAGCCTCCGAGGCTGCATTAAGATGCAATGGTGTACTACAGTTTCCTTAAAAGAGCATATTGCTCATTGGTTGGAATGAGTTCCTCGTAGCTAATGGAAACTATTTATGCACAGCTTTTCTTGCTGTTTACCATCTGAGTACTACTTATCAGTAAAGAACAGTATAGATGCATATACGATGTGTAGAATATTCAGTATGCATGTGAGTACATTATATAATTATGGGAAGGCTACCGTCTAGTGGTAGATTATTGGGGTCCTTAATAGTTATTGAGGCTCAGAGTGGTATTCTCAAGCATTTCCGCATTACATAGTCACACCCTTACGATATAACTTTTCCTACCGTTCCTCATTCCCGTCGAAAATTACATTTATTTCCTTCCTCTCTCTCTCGCCTAAACTTAAAATTTCTCCTCTTTCATTGATTTCAACATCGCATTAGCTCTTAGTGTCTCCTAAATCCTCCATGCACATTTAGCGACTGATTCGAAATTCTATTTAAAAATCCCTCTTCCCCAAACATGTAGGTATCATACATCATTGTTTCTATTAATCAAAATTTCTCATTTTATCTTCATTGTTATTACTACCAATTATTTATTGATTCATTGGCATTGTATTAGGTTTCAAGTGTTGTATCTAGGACAAAAAAGATCGGTTCTGTTAAATCGGTACCAGCACCAGGGGTGCGAATCCTATGTACCGGTAGCAAGGTCAAGATAACCAAGGTATCTCTTTTGGTTTATGGCTGCCGTTACTGGTACCCTGGTAATAAAAAAATCTTGCTCCCCCTCGCAACTCTCATCCGCATTTGGCCTCCGCGGCCGATCCCCACCGTGCCCTCACCGACTCTTCCCTTTTTCGTCCGCAGGTTCCTGTGGCGGAAATTCCGGCCCCGGCACGGTGAAGGGGACGGCGAGGTGGGCGGGGCCGGAGGCGGCGGCTACGACGGCGTGCTCCAGAGGGAGGAGGGCGCCGAGGGCGCCAAGGCGGACGCCGTGGGGGGCGCCTCTGGGAACGGAAGCGGGGCGCACCTCCTGCTGCTCATGCCCGACGAGGTGAGTCGGGGGAGGCGGGGAGCAGGTGGGGTGGGAGGGGGTGGGAGGGACCCTCCCTCCCTCCTCCAGGAGGGGTGGTGGGGAGCGAGGGAAGAGGGGGCCCCCTTTGAGACGCGCCCTAAATTTTGAGGGCGCTTGGCTTGGGGTCGTAATTTTGGATTAGTACAAGATCCGCTTGTTCCTATTCGCGGGCCTCAGGTGCCAGCTGCGGTTAGGGCCCTGGGAGTTAGATCTGCGAACGTATAACATGGGACGTTTTGGCGATCGGACCTTCAAAAAACGTTTAAAATATTGAATAAATGTTGGAAACATTTTTGGTTGAAGATATTATTAAATATTGCTTTTTCTTTGTGATCATTCTTTAGAAACGATCTCTATATGCATTCCACGCATTATTTAAGAAGTAACTAAAAAGAATAGCAGTGATTTTTGTAAAATTTATGCAGTATGATGCATTTCCATTCGTTCCCTCTATCTTTTCGTTGAAATCTGCACCCATGGCTGAGGCGATGGCAAGGTTTGCAATTTGAAAAATCTAAAATCGTTAATTTACCAAAATAATTTTTTTGTGCATAGATATGAATGCTAAAAACGTATTCTCGTTGAGTTTTGTAACTTGAGTAGGCAACAAATTTTTGATAATTTCATTGAAACTTCAGGTCAACGGAAAAAAAAACCGCTTGAACATTTCAAATTATGGAAAGTCCTCTTACATGCCTACAAATTCCATGAGTCTTCCTTATGATTGTGATTCTTTATCATCATTGATAGGAATAATAGTCAGAGCTGGGAAGGAAGAACGGGGTGGAAATTTTAAATGATTCAGAAACCTCGACCATTGAACCAAACTCACGAAATGGCGGATTTAACGTAAGTTTTGGGTCGAATAAGTGGCAAAAACATTTTCAGGGGCATCTCAAGGATATTAAAGAATGAATTCGACGATGCCACATATTGACTGACACGTTGATATCTACTTGAAACGTCAGACTAAATCAATTTAGTGAGACCAAAGTGACCAAAGCTGTTGTCTGACTGATGTTCCCAGAATGTTCTAGGGTTCTTTTCAGTCATGGCTTGGCGCAGTGGCTGAACGTGTTTTGTCCGTCAGTGTTCGCTGCAGGGATTGAAGCTTAAGCCCGGGTGATTCCCTGGGGGATCTACCTGCAGCTGAACTCAGGGGGCGCGATTCTCTGGGTCCTAAGGATAAGTGGTGGGTGAGCCATGGTCGTCGCAGGGCTTTTGGGGAACGGAGGACTTCCGCAATCGGAGCGCGCTTCTGATGGCTCGTTGAAGGTGGGAGAGTGATGAGGCCTCATCCAACTCAAATGAATTTCAGTTTAAGGTCAATTTTCGGATTTCCGATTGTTGCACCTAAATTTTCTAGGCAACCAAGTGCGTGGTTCAAGTATAAAATGTCTTGGTATTGTTAAAACTGGCATGTTGCTATAATGTGATCCAACGTGCTGTGCTCCATGCCTCTAAAAAATATTTCGGAAGTATTTAAGCCAGATCGCCTACATAAACGTATAAACCATTGTAAATAGTTATTGTTGAATTTTTCCATTGCCTCTACTTAGATTTATGACACATTTTATGAAATTTTAAGTATATTTCTGTGAATAAAAAAGTGCAGCGAGTAAAATTTTTAACTAGATATTATTATGATTTTTTTTTAAAGTCAGAAAATTGTAACCCAATGCTGTCAATAAATTGAGAAATATAATCATTTCAACTTTCAACATTCCAAAGAGAGGTACAGTGTTAACTTGGTTTTCAAATTAGTGCTGGCCTCCCATTGAGCACCTATGTTTCCACAAAGAATGGTGATAGAGTTTTTCGTTGGCCCCAAGTATTTATAGATTATAAAAGAACATGAACGGGTAAACGAAGAGACTTTTGAGACATAAACACAACCGAAACCGGAAAAAGGTTTATTGGGAGAGTAATTCCGATATCATAGGTGAATTCGAGGTCAAAAATACGAAAAATCTGAACAGAGGTCCAGATGTAAGCAAATGGAAGTGAAACTTTGACAACACCTCAGTCAAAGTTACCTTTAATTTCTCGAAATGCAATATCAAAATTAATCACCATGCCAGTCAACTTCCAGTGTTCCTGAGACATCGTCATTTAAAGCACTCGTAGTTGGTCGATAGTCCATTTAAAAACTTTAAAATAATTTCATTTTTGAACTTTTCTAAATTTATTTTTTTTAATAAAAAGGAATTCCAAGGTTATACCTAAGGATTTAAGCTTCCAATCCGTGTATTACTTCCATCCACTACTTGGCCTTCTGGATGGTTTTCCTTGTGCTAGGTATTTGGATACCTACGATTTACCATATTGAAACGTTATATGGCTTTGAATCATTCAAGTTAATGCGAATATTTGTATGGCCCTAGATCAATGAAGCGAAGTGCTGAGACAAAAACCTCACACCTCTTTCGCTAGCACGAGCATAGTACAAAAACATGCATTTTTAGATATTTCACAGCATTTCAAAAATCCTGGTTTGAGCAGGTAACCTCAAATATGGAACTATGAATGAACCATACAATTTTTAAATTCCCAGATGACGAAACCATATTTAGTTGTTATTTTTTTATGAGCACGGGGAAATAATTTAAGACACCGGTATAGAAATATTATTTTTATAATACAAAAACTATTGTGAACCAACATTAGCAAATTGACAACTGCCATCTTGGTTTCTCTCATGCTAGTTCTTCGTTCTGCGTCAAAGCTAATTCTCGATAAACCCACATGCATTCTAAAGTTAGTCATTGTTTTAAGGTAATACTTTTTTAACCAATCGTATTGCTGTCTGAGAAAGTATGCATGCAATATTTAGCTTTCGTATCCCCTGTACCGCGCTTATATCAAATTGAAATATTTGATCGTGATACGGTGCATGGAGGATTACTAAGAGAACTGCTATTAACACATATCCTTGGGTTAAGTCTCCCATATCTTAAAGCAAGCTGGCGAGATTTTCATTTTTTCAGGCATCGGAAAGGTGTCGCGAGTCACTTAGTCAAACAAAAGTTTCTCATTTCACAATTATAGGCATATTTTGATCACCAATTTTATCTAAGTAAATTTTTCCGTGGTTGGGAATTAAACCAGTGGCACTAATTACAGATGGTAGGAAGAGAGAACTCAATTTTGCCGTAAGTGCACCACGGATCCCTCTTCACCGACGGAATTTCCGGTATTGTTGACCTTGACGGAGATAATCCCCTAGGGTTCCCGGAAGAGGATATTTTTCCCGAGCCAATTCTCTTCTCCCTCGAAAGTAGTTTTATTAGACCCGAGAGATAAGAGTTATGTATGGATTGGTAGGGGTCCATCGGTTCCCTTCATGCCCTCACTCCCGCCTCATTCCCTCTCCATTCCTTCTTCTTCGCACTCCCACTCACCCCCACGCGTTACTCATCCCCCTCGCGTTTATGAGATGCCTCGTTGGCTCTTTAATGGAGAGGGATTTTCCCGATCGAGGTATCGAGGAAAGGGTTTCGGCATGCCTCGGCAAAGTTCCCTCCTCCGTCTCAAACCGGTTGGATCCTCCCGTCAATGCCATCTCCAAGTGATTGCAAAGTCAAACTCCAAAGTTCTGTCCTCTCCCCAAGGCGTAGTCTCGGGTGGGGCGAGGAGGTGGGAAGTGGTATTTAAAGCCCTCGACGAGCTGAGGCACGCACTCGCCCTTCCCTCGCCTTTTCCTTGTATCCCTCGAACCCATCCGCTTAAAAGTCGAACCCTCCTCGGATCCCTTAAACAAACCCCGTCACCCCTCCCACCAGATGAGTTGGCCTCGCCCAGGAAAACCCTGCCTCCGTTGGCGGAGGCTTCCGAACTCACGGTTTTTTTTACAAGTTTCTGTAAGCGATGTCTCACCTGAAGGATTTACCGAGATGCCCCCGGTTTTCCCGAGTGGGGAGTTTTTTCGTGCCGTGACGGGAGGGGTGATGTTTACCCTCTTTGAGAGGAGCGCTTTTGAAAGGTGCTCGGAAGTTCCTGAGCCCCTTATAGTAGGCGACCAGGGTGAAGCTCCGAGGACGGTCTTTGAGTTCGGTACACACATTCTGTGAACGCGAGGGCAACAAATCCTCGGAAGGAAATGCACTTGATCATCTCTGCCGACGTTGTTCTCTGCCACGGGAACCGCATGGTCACTAGGTCACTCCCTCACAACAGCGGACGGATGGTGTCCACGGTACGTCATCAGTCACGTGTTGCGAAATTCATGAAAGCCACCACGGTAGTCAACCCGAAGGTTTGTTTGCTAGGTGAGGCTCAGGATCTCACCCAATAAGTCTAGCCCAACGTGTGAGAAAATCACACATCATGGTGCGGGGGCTTTCTCTGTTATAAAGCATGAGGAATTTGGGTGCGAAGTTGGAAACTTTGTACCCAGGCAACTAATCCTATATATTTTGTGTAGTTACTTGCTATTAAAACTAGAATCCCGGGATAATATTCATACCGTAAACCCCGGAAGCAGTCAATTTGACCCCGCCATTGGCTTTTCTTATCCTTTTGGCGCTATTGTGTCGGAATAAGTTACAACTATACTTTAATGAACGATTTTATGGCTTTTAGTTAAAGTTACTTCATCTTTACATTTTGTAATTCAAGAATTTACCGTCGTTGTTCAACCAAAACTTGTTAGTTGGGAAGCAAACAGTTAAATAAAAGTGAAAGATTCCTCCTCAATTTTTATTAGTGCAAATGAAACTGCCGATCTGCAGAATCTGCCGATAATCGCAAATAGCTCGCTTAGATACAATTACACACGATTTTATGCGTATTCAAGGGAGGAATTGCTATGCCTATGGGCGCCAGTCTTTTAATATTGCGAATCAGATTCTCATTTCGTGCGTTTGGGTTTTCAAAAAAGTAATTGCTGACAGACAAAATGCATGCATGAATAAAAATGTCTTCCGTCTCCCAACCACAATATGCTTGGGATATTCCTTGGGTGTCCGTTCGAAGGATGGCTAAGTAACTTGTATCGCGTATGCTAAACGCTAGTGTAAAGCATGAAAATCAAGCTCCGGAGGTCGTTTCTTAGTCTCTCCCGTCATAAACTATCGCGGGAGTAAGAGAGACGCAGACATGCAAAGATTGGAATAATGGGAGCGGGTGCATTGCCATGCCCAAAAGGTAATAGGGCTGGTTAGGAGCTGCGTTGAGCGCCAGAAAACGAATGCAAAGGACTCTCAAAGCACTCCCGTGAAAGCGATCAGATTTATGTAGTTAAAAGCCTTAATTCAAGAAGGATGGGCCAAATGTCTTTCCTGAGCAGTACAAAGTTAGTGCCAAAATAAATGTCCAACTTTGACCACAGATGCAAAAGTTTAACTGTCGTTTGTTATTCTATTTTTTTTTGCATGCGAAGTCGTATTTATATTTGATTTGCATACTAAATCTCAGAGAAGAGTGCAAAGAAAATGATATTGCTATCACTCAAAGGAAGAAGTGCGAAGCCAAGTGCAATATTTTTTAATTTAATAATATTCCTTGTTTCAGTTACTTATTAGAAATATTTTATGCGACTTTGGAAATTCCATATGGTGAACGGAATTACAAAAGAAAAATAAATTGATATCTTAGTAAGTTTTCCTCTTTAAAAATGAGTTTCATTAATACGAAACATAAAGATATTTTTTGTACCAATGACACTCAGAACTAATTGTGGAAAACTAAGTTACTAAGAAGGGTCTGTGTTATGTACCTACTCTTAATTCCGAAGTTCATTCGCGAATAATATGTTTCCTTGATTTGTAACGCCAAATGATTTGGGCTCAATAGGTACGTGTTATCATTGTGTATTCCCATGAGTGTATCTTTATAGGAAATTTATCAGCCCCAGAAGATATATATTGTAAATACAAAAAATATTACCGGGACAATAATGAGGAAATGACGGAAACGCTATTAAAATAGAACAAAATGTTTTCACCCTGTCAGATCAATCACTGACTGTAACCAAAAATATAAACATGGGCCGTGAACTTTCTTTTAGAGTGTTTTTCTAGGTTTTCATAGTATCATCAAATATTTATAGGTACTATATCGCAGAGCTTCCAAAATCTTGCTAACATATTTTTACGTCCATATTCTTCGAATTCGTAAGCAGCTTTCATCCTTCCCCACCCTTAAGCTAACACTCCTTCGTTAAAATTTATCGGCGTACTTTCTTCATCCCTATTTTCAAAATCCACCATTCCACACATCCCCCTTTATCAATGTTTATGGAACATCTAATTATACATTAAAAATATATCAGTTTCCCTCGATGACACGACGCTATGAAATTTCGGTATTTCCGAGGCATGTGCTTCTCGCTCCACTAAATGTCCCCGAACTCCCAAGATTCCAGAGCTTTAATGACGACATCCATTGATGATCAACTAGGAGGAGGTGCAACCCTTCCAACAATTTTCATCTCGCCGCCCTTAATCTCTCCATATTCCCCGCGCATCCAGTATGAACAGAACGCTGGGACAGATGGTCAGATTCGATACTAATGACCCATTTGTATGGAGTGCACTAGCACGCCAACTGTTTTGAAATAAATTAGCGCCCAATCCATTGCGGCTTCTGTTTGGAGAGAGGTGAGGGTTTCGAGAGAGAATGGAGTTCGGGCGTTGGTTCACACTGCCGTGGGTACTTCAAT
>LYUA01002811.1:379-12140 GCA_002093875.1 Calopteryx splendens
ATCCTTTTTCCACCTTTCCCAATAATATTGGCCATTGAAACCTGTTCTCTATAGATTTACCTCATAGCCAAACTATAACATTTAACATAGAATCATTAGATAAATGGTCGCTTTTAACTTTCGCTTTCAATAATTTCTCTGATTAAGTGCTTGTGGTCCAAAAAATGGTTCAAGGACCACACTATTAACTAAATTCTTTCATTTTTTTATATGAGAATAATAAAGTGATAATTCATGGAAATTCATATTTTATCATGAAAATGGAATGGAAAAGAGAAGATTATTCATAACAAAAGATCATGAACTTCAATATGTAATTATGGGCAACACAAATTTCTAATCCTTGTGCTACAAAAAACAACCTCATATCCTGTGATACACATTTGCTATTGATATCCTTGCCATTGCAGTTACTGTACTACACCCCAGTATCAGATGACCAGACCAGATGGCAGAAATGTCTACAAACCATTATCTTTTAACCTGTTCTTAATTAGCTGCTGTAAAATGGAAACTGTATAAGTTTTGGCTACCAAGATTTAATTAATGTATGCGTGTTCATAAATCGCATGACAATTTCCTTCATTTTACAAATATGTACAAAATTTTCTTTCTGCTTAAGGGCTTCATTCTCCTTTCCAAATATTTCAGGAAGAAGGGACGTGGCATTTTGCAAAATTTCAATGTTAATGCTTAACTTTTCATTGATGAAATCAAAAAAATGTACAATAGTATCAAAAATTAGCAAAATATTTTTAAATACCTTTCTGCTTAAGGACTTCATTTTCCTTTTCAAATATTTCTGGAAGAATGTTCACGCCATTTTGCAATATTTCGATGTTGATGATTAATTTTTCAATTATGAAATCAAAAAAATTGAACAACAGTATCGAAAAATCAGAAAAATATTTCTAAATAACCTCCTTTGGAAAGCTATTTTACTTCTATGCGCAGAAGAAGGCATTTGAACTCTTCATCATTGTCCTTGAACATTTTATGCAATCCATCATTAAAGGGCTGATACCTAATTTTATTAATAGCCCTGAAAACAACATTCATTGGTTTGAAGAGTCTTTTAAACTCTGGAGTTAGTAAATATTTTATTTTTATAAAAAGGGTGGTTGTGTTTATAAGGAGTTGAGCACTACTGATTTAAAACTAAGAGGGTCATCCAAAAAGAACTGCTTGTTTCGAAATCATAACTACAAAAATCATCTTTAGGAGATGTTTTTTAACTTGTGCAACACATTTTTCTCCATACAATCACCGCTGATGTTCAAAAATTTGTCATAGTTTATCTCCAACGGTTCAATTCCTTCTCGATATTACTCTCCCTGCAACCACTTTATCGCAATCTCAGTGTGACAGGAGATGAAACTCAGGTCCACCATGTCACTCTTGAGCACAAAAGCCAGTCCCACGAGAGGTGTCACTAGGAATCCCCAAATCCACACAAGTCCAAGTAAGTTTTTCCGACACAGAAAATCATGGCTAGTGTCCTCGAACTGTAAAGGTCTCCTCTGTGTTGACTTCGTTCCCCATAATGCAACAATCACTGCAGATGCATATTTTGAAACGTTGCGGCAGCTGTGAAGAGTCATCCAAAACAAGTTGGGTGGATTACCCAGTAAAGTTGTGGTGCTCTTCTATGACAATGCTCGTCCTCATGTGGTAAAGCAGATCAAATAGTTGTTGGAACACTTCAAGCGGGAAATTTTTGTTCCTCTTTCATGCATCTCAGACCTAGCTCCCAGTGACTCACTTCCTTTTACAATTGAAAAAAATTTGGAAGGTCAGCACTTTACAGATAACAATGAGGTTAAACTTCGTATGACAAAGTGGTCGCAGAATGTGGTGGAAGAGGAGTATCGTGAAGGGATTGAAAATTGGTGATACATTATGACAAATGTTTGTACATCAGTGGAGATTAGGTGGAATAATAGGTAAATATATGGGTGTAACACAAAATAAAAACGATCACCTTAATGTGATTTTCATAGTTCAAAGAGTTCGAAAGAGGTAAAAATTTCTTGATGACTCTTTGTGTATGCAGAATCATTGAACGGCATATGACAGTATGGGAAAGAACTATATGAAGAAGATTTGAGAGATAGTCTTTATACAAAGAATATTTTGATGCAGCACCGAAGGATTTTTCAAGATTAATGCATATATCTTTCACTATTTTGTTTCCCCCCCTGATTGCTAACTTCAATCACCCAATTATTCCCAAATATAAAGTGACTGTTAGAATAATACTGTTTTATCAACTTTTGCATACCCCAGGTCAAGCGTCTGAATTATTCTGAAAAACTCAGAAATTCGTGCACCAACATTTTGTTGCACAGGATTATTCCTTGAGGCTCTTGGAATTAGAACTACCCTATTTCACTAAAAATCAAAATTTTAATGGAAATCACATCCATTGATTTGTGTAGAAAACAAACTCATAACCCTTATATGGTATTAACTTAAAAATGAAATAACAAAATTCCATCTACTCTGGGGAATGCAAATGCCACACTTTCTTGCAATGGGAATAGAAAATACCTGTTATAACATATAACTAATGCATGTTCTATGACCATGAATACCTGTTTGTAATGTATAATTAAAGAAAATGGTATAAATGATCAAATACATATTAATCATAATTATCCTCATCTTACCTGTATTTTCTCCACAGTCTGAGGTTGTTCAAGGCCTTCTAGTGCTGAATCAAAGAGCATGATTGCTATTAACAAAAACATAGAAGTGTAGTCATCCCCAACCAAAACCTTCATCCCACGGATAAATGTCAGCTGATGCTCCAATACGTGTGGGGCTACAACAGAAGCAACCTCATCTGCATGCATTGGAATGCCCTGAAGATAGTCTGGCTCGTCAGATGCACAGCCTGAATCTTCATCTTGCAGAACCAAAGGCAAGGGTGGGAAAACTTTCTGTAAAAAGTTTGATTGAATGAGCCTTAATCGAGCATCTAGATTTAAACCACTAACCCTTATGTAATTGCATTCATTAATAGGAAAATCGTCCGCTAAACACATTTTACTTGCCTTCTTCTGATAGTTAAACTAATTAACTCAATGAAAATGGATTGAGATCTCACCATTATGTATTATGCAAAAGTAATATTTTTGAACCTTGATCCTCATGCAAAGATAAGGCCAGTTTTAATTCGAGTAGCTGCTGAGGAGCATAAAACTTACCGACCAGCTTATAGTACTGTAGTAATATAATGCTTAACAAATATGTTTTCAACGAACTTGTATCTATAAACCATGAACTTTTTACAACCATTATTTCTTAGTTATAATAGTGATAGAGCAAAATTATATCTCATTTAGAATTAGATATATGTACACATTTAACATATAAATTCATGATAAAATTAATCGTACCTCAGGCCAGCCTTCAACATCAGTGTCATAAGTAAAAACAGAATTCAAGAAGGTTAGCCCAGTCATTCCTTGTCGAAGGAGTATAGTTCTGTCTGTTGCTGATAGTGATCTTCCAACACTTTTAAGAAGCTTCAAAACAACAGTTAAAAAACGTAGAGTGTAGCCCATAAGCTGCCGTATTAGCCAGGAACGAGGGCGTCTAACCAGAACCTTCCGGAACATATTCACACCACGTGGATCCTTAGGCAGTTTGATTATTTCTTCAACAGACATTCCAAGCACTGGATTTTCCCCCTATAGGATATATGGTAGATCATAAATTAACATCAGGCAAGGAATGAAAAGGACACAGAGAATTTTAATAATGCTGAATAGGTACAGTAAATATGTAATTGATATCGGTATGCACTTTTGAAAGAAGTAACAAACAACTAATGCACTTGAAATAATGTCCACTCAAGTGAAATACAATCTAGGAATTCATTTTAATCAGTTAGGTTGATGCCATAGCATATTTTTTGCAGTTAATTTGAAATTATTTTTTCATTGGAAAGTAAAATCTTTCTTGAGATTATATGAACACCTACTTTCCAACAATAAAAGTAACGGTACCACTGGACCATGCAGTTTTTATGTTTACCTGAATAACATTTTATTTAAATTATATGGCACATTATTCATTAAA
The DNA here is from genome assembly GCA_002093875.1 of Calopteryx splendens. Lineage (NCBI taxonomy): Eukaryota > Metazoa > Arthropoda > Insecta > Odonata > Calopterygidae > Calopteryx > Calopteryx splendens. The sequence goes on from LYUA01002811.1 coordinate 4,466, forward strand.
ATAAAGAATTGTATGCTAATACAAATGTATATATGTGTACATTAATATTTTATGTCATAACTTAAATGCCTTACATCTTATTTAATAAGTAATTGTAAGGAATATGCTTTTTTTAATAATGAGATGTGGAAATTTTATCATGCACCATTAACAAATACACTGAGATATATGATATTAGACTGATGTAGCACAAATAACCACTTCCCTAGAATATGTCATGTACTGACAGTGATGATGACTATGATATATTAAATGCCATCTATTATCTCATAGTCATCATAAATAATTAAAAATAAGTAGGCAGATGGACAGAATGAAATATTTAGCACGTATTTAGGTAAATAAGGAGATTACTTTATTCCTGAGTTATTAAGTTAAAATTTTAAAATTACCAAAGATTACATAAAATCATCCAGTTGCAACTCCATAGTAGCAGTATGATGTAAGATGCCCATTTGATTAATAGGGGATCCCTTAAAACTCTGAACTAAGTAATGCTATATTTTTTTTTTAATGAAGACTTATTAAAAGCAAGACTTATTAAAAGCACAGCAAATTTGGTTAGCAGGTGACCAACTTCAGTTAAGGTATACATTTTTAAGTGCATGTTAAAAAGACATAATAACATCAAAAAAAAGTCTTTACGTAAGACCCACTATTAACCGATTTAACATCTAATCTTAATTCTGACCACTGACTTATGTCATCATCTCACCCATTTACTCTGCTAACATTCAAGTCTAAACAAAAGAATCACCAGGTACAACATGGTGTAATGAAGAATTTTTCCTCTGCATCAACAGGATAGAGAAGGGCAATTTCAAAAGCAAACAATTGCACACCCATCCATTATGGTTGGCCCAATTCGGGTTGCTGCTGCCTGGTGTATTAGGTTGAATGCACCCTACCTATTGAATTAGGTATGTATTTGTTTTACTTGGAAATTATTAAATATAGAAACGTACATTATTTTGGAGGTTCATAATTGTCAGCATAAAATTAATGTATAAACCAAAGCTGCTGTTACCCATTGGACCTGAATATAATGTCTCCAGTTGTTTTAAATAGGTAAGCTCTACTTAAGGTTTTTGTTAATGAAAATCGATTTATTGCAACATAAATGCTATTTGTACTCCCATATTTCATTATTTTACATTGTTATTAACAGTAGTCATAGCAGACATATGTTAATTACTGGAATGGACTGTGAGACCTAGCATACCCTTCAACCCTGTAACCTCTATGCACCATTACGACCTTGCCAGCCGAACTTGAAAACATCCAAATGGCATATTTGGGCCTAGTGATCTGTGAATCTGGGTAGTTGTATGAAACGTTAATCCAAATGAGTGTCTGTGTCAAGCATAAACCTCTAGTATTTTTTAGCTCTTACTATATAATGTATGTGAGTGTTAAATACCATATAACTGCACTGAAAAATATATAATCTTCATTTCATCATTCCTACTGACCCAGACTTGGGAGATCCCACAAAAAATTGTTGAGAATTTGAATATGCCACTCAAACCAGTAGAAGTATGAACTTCTGCCACTAGATGCCACTTGTTGTGTATTTCAGCTGTCAATATGCCAAGCAGCATCTTCACAAGTGCACATGTTCTTTAGTTATTGTTGCTTTCATTACACCATGTTCTTCTCTCTCTGCAAATTATGAAATGTCTTCCAATGTGACTATTGCTGCTTTGTTTCAGGGTCATAGATCATACCGTACACCTATGATTCATCATCAGTTATGACCTTGAACAGGAAGTTTGCGTCATCTCGAACTGTTACTTTCAGTCCAGTGCACACCTCAACGTGATGGTCTCGGGACAAACTTTGCTGCAATTAGTCTTATGTTCAGTAAATCCGATACAACGCGTTGGCATGTCCAGTTGATCAGACCAACCCTATTAAAATCTTCATGGATTGTCTATCTTCAGTCCTCAAGGATCACTTCACACAATTGATTATGTGGATGGTTGATGGAGTGGTGTATTATGATGGTCAACCCGAATGTTTTTCATCCTCCATAGACTCCCAGCCATCTTCAAAATGCTTAAACCACTCAAATGTTCTTGCTTTGCTTAGAGCTTGCTCAGCAAAGGCCTCCTGTAGGATTCAGTGAAATATTCACTCATGAAGATGCTACTTGGCAGACTGGGAGATGAAATAGACACAAAGTGGCATCTAGCAGCAGAAGTTCACACTGCTACTGTTCTAATTTTCAACAACATTGAGTAGCACAACATATGTAACCTATTGCCACCAGACAAGAAATACTGACGAAGACAGGTATACCAATACCAATAGGCAATACAATACAAATAGACCTATACCAATATATATTTCTGTTACTATTCCACCAGGGTCGGAAAACACACTTAAATATATAAATATAAACAACAATTCAAACTTTTTATAGATATCACATATCTAATGCAGTGGCAAATTAACACTTATATTAAATTCTAAATGAAATAGGGTTCACTAAATGATATTTGCACTCACCTCTATGTCTGGGCTCAATGGCATGCCAGTGTATAAATCTGCTCGTTGTCTTGGCTTTAACGTATCACTTTCAGAATCAATGTACTGACGTTCAGGTTTACTTTTCAGGCAATGCTGGCTATTTTCACCATCCAAAGTTTCATTGTTAACAACATCTTGAGAGAAATTTGAGTCAGATGAGTGAACTGGAACTTCGTAATAAGAGTCAGCTCCCTTTGCTGGTGGCTGAGTTACTGAATCGGAGATTTTATTTGAAGCAGTTATTGATGCAGTGGAGTTACTCTTTCCAGCTTCAGGGTGAGTGGCACATAAGTTACTTTTGGTTCCTTTATAGTCAGACTCAGTTTTCCCTATGATCTCAGTTTCTGATCCGCTTGATGCAAATGGAGGTGGGAAATCAATTAAAGCTGGACGGTGGAAAGGAGGTTCTGGAACACCCCAAAAGACACTTCGATATATGTCAACCAGATCTTCAATCTGCTTCCGTTCTTCTCTTGTTAAGAATTTATTGAGATCAGCCTCTCCTCTTTTAACCTTTGAATGCAATATAGTGAATTAAGAATCATAGACAAGGTTAGAATTTATTGTATCTCAGGAAATTAGTTAACTCATCAGGAAATATGACATCATCACTTGGTCATTATTAATACCTTCTCTTGACATTGTCTTAATATGCAAATTATATGAAAAACACATTATAGTGAAACTAGCTGTATGTTAAAAGAAATTTTGTGGAAAATGTACTACTCAGCAATTACAAAAGAATGGGATTATTTTGTTTCAATAGTAATTTACCTATCAATAATTAACAATCAAGAAGTGGTCAATAACTGAACATAAATATTTACTTTGCAACAAATAACAAAAAATTTTCAAAATATACAGAACCGTTTCCTTACTGTCTCTTTGTACTCCCTGTCAAATATGCCTCCATTGCCTTCATTTTTGTGACCGGAATTTTCTGATCTGAAAACCAAAATTATAAATCCATAAAATGTTCCACTGAAGTGTCTCCAGGGATTTTTCTTTATTACTAATGCTGAACTAGCCAGCTATCTCCTGAATAAAGGACAATTTCGGAGTTACCCCAAACTTGAGATTTGATGAATGGTAAAAAAACCTTCCAGGGTTACTAGACAAGCATTTTTTCAAATAATTTTTTGTGATCAACATTTAAACTTAGGTTACTGAATGTGAAATTATTATTTATAGATATTCAAGTGAAAGTAATATAAAAGTTTACATCTTTGCTGAAGAAGAAGGGTAATATCAACAGCAAAGGAATATACACTTTTAGAATATTTATGAATGGCAATGAGAAATATATTCTTAGTTTACGGAAGATAGGTATTACAAGTTACTGACCTGCACTCATTTCTGTTGAAATCACTCTTCATTTGCTGATTAGACACAAGTTTTTGTGCATCATTTTCCCGAGTAACCCAACTAATTTCCATTCCGATGTTAATACAACTCTGAAAACGGCATGCTTGACAGTACTTTCGAGATGTTATCGTGATAGGTGGACAATTCACAAATCTTTTGGAGCCAAGTGTGTATTGTGCATCCTTGGATTTGGTACCAGGTTGACATTGTTTACTTCCACTGGAATTCAAACTCTTGTGCTTATCACTTAAAATGTTTGTATCCATTGGCATTTGGTTTGGGGTCTCTGGATCACAATAGGATACTGTTTTAGAGGAAACATTTAAAGGTGGATGTGAGTTTCCATGTTCAAATGAACTAGTTGCTAATGTGGTAGCTTTAAAATTTGAGCAAATGTTATTACCATTGTAATTTAATCTATCATCCTCAATGACTGATCTAGAAGCAGAGTTTGAGGTTTTTTGAGCATTCCCTGAGTTATTTGCTGATTGTACTTGTTTTTGATTACCTGTTGGGGTGAAATCAGGTTGAGAAGGACCTTTAATGAAAGATGAAATTCTCTCTCCTGGAATATCTGACGGTTCACTATTTTCAGTAGTATTCGTGTCACCTTTTTGACGTTTCATATTTGGAGGTAGACCTGTAGTAACACAAAGGAAGGATGGGTAGGCTTTTGCTATGACAGCTCGACGGAAAAAGGCCTTACATGAATCACAGGAAACTCCTCCAAAATGAAGGCTTCTGGCAGAGTCCCCACAAACACCACAAATGAGGCCAACTGCATGACGACGTTTACGACGTGTCCCACCTGTTGGAGGTTTGGATTTTAAACTACATTCAGAGAACTGATTCATATGTGTACTTGGGTGAGGCATAAATTTACCCAATTTCTCACTATTATTTCCCCTCTGTGAGCTCCTAGCTACTCCATGTGGTTCAGCTTTTGAGTGGGGTTCTGTTGGAAAAAACTTAGAAGAACTATTTGAATTGTTGTACTTTTTCTTTGTTGAAGTTAAATGTGTAGAATAAGCCTGATCAGTATGAGTTTCATTCTCCTTAAAGTCTTCCCTACTTTTTGTAGTTAGTGGTGATGTTCCTGTGTTAGATGATAAAATTACTGTGGATGTAGTAGATGTCCTTGCGGTGGTAGGCACCGCCATAATTGGTTCTCTTGATTTATCTGAGGACCCTGATTGTGAATTATATGAGGTGCCAAAATTCTGCAGTGTTAAAGTATGTGATTCCAGACAATTGCCTGGCTGGCTGATTGGTGGGGAAGTGAATTTTGTTAAAGACGATCCATGCATTGCCATAGACAGTTTGGTATTGGTGATATCATGCTGAATCTCTTCAGTGCCAGAGTAACAAAGACTTGAAGAAGGTGGATGGATTTGTAAGTTGGTTTCAAAACTTGGGGCAAAAGTTTGAGCAGGAATAGTATGAGCTGATGGCTGATTAATCTTTTCCATGTACCAGGTAGAATCAAATACTTCTGCATTAGATGGTTCAGGAATAGTTTTGTGGGAAAATGCATATAAACTATTAGAAATATCACTTTGATTTTGAATTGTAGGATACATTTTTGAGCGGTCAACATCCCAAAAGAGGGTACTTTGGGAAGTTGTGAGATCAAAGGCTGCAACTACATGTCTATTGAATTCATAGCTTTCCCTGAGACTACTACCGGTAAAAGAATTGCTATGAGGTTCATTCTTTGAAATGGAATGCGGTACATGAGTTGAGAACTTCTGAAATGAGGTCAAAGGTCTTGTGGAAACAGAGGAGCTGCAAGAGACTGAATGATGGTAATGACGTAATTTATCATAATTTGGGACAGAGCTCTCTATGCCTTGTCGTGGGTCTTCCACAAATTGGGGAATTTTTGGTTCCATATTGATGGGACAATTTATTGGATCTTTGGCAGTTTCTACACTAAAATCTTTGGCAAGTCTCCTATGTCTATGGTGCGAAGGGGGACGGCGCACACCTCTAAGGTAAGGATGAGCGGAGGCCTCACAATCGACCATCACCTTATTCTGAGACATGATTTGAACTTCTTTGTTGATTGAGTCATATGGATGGTGCCTCATGACGACGTTTCCCCCAGGATGGGCGAGTGCTTTTCCCGGGCCACTCTCCGCAAATTCCACACCACGCCCCGACGGGTCCAATGTCACGGTATTTTCCGGAGACAACACATGGGAGTACGTAGCTGCGTGATGCGGAACCCTGTATTGAGCGTAGGGATGTGGACCGGGATCACCGTGAGTTGGGACGGCGTGACCAGTCCGACACGGGGCGTCTTCGGAGGGAGTGTGCGACGACGGCCCCATCCGGTGAACCAAAGTGCCGTCGCCGCCTCGTGTTTCGTGTCCGACTAGCACTGGGTAGGGCAGGCGCGAGGAGCTGCCCTCGGCGGTCGCCGGAACTCGGTGGGCTCCGTCCCTCGTGTGAGCGGTAGGGGGTGTCGCGGACGACGGGCCCCCGTCGCTCGGATACCTGTGGGTGTCCATACGTCCGGTCGCGCCGAGTTCTTCCTCTCGCCGTTGGATCCTCCTCGATTTGGGTAGCCCGGGTGGCGTGTGGGCACGCCGGTTTCTCCGCTTGTCGGAGGCCGTTGAACCCCCCCGACTGGCCAGCCGACGCGATCCAGGGGAGTGATGGGGAGAGGCGGACGGTTGTTGGCGTAACCAGCTCGGGGGGGCCGGTAGGGTGGCCGGGGAACCAAAGCCGATGACCCCACAATCCTCGGCCGCGGACCCCACTAAATCTGCCGATGGGGTCCGGAAACGCCGGTGGGAAACGTGAAGCGCCGCCGAAGGGGAGGCCGTGGCGGCCGTGGACCACTGACACGGTGGCTCTGGTATCAATGTCCTGTGCTGGTGTTGATCCATCGGTGGACGGTATGGTTTGGATGTGAACGGGGAATTGGACTGCGTCGGAGGGCGATCGTCAGGGACGGAAGTGAAATAATGTGGGACCCGGTTATCCATTATCGACCCCTATAAGCTCAGATATTAAGTCATTCTCTTACTCGTTAATTTCACGGATTTCCTCGTCATATAAAAAATACATCCGCGTAAGTAACGTTTTCTGTTTGATGTCGTTTAGAAATAGAAAGACGAGTGGATTTCTTCATAGTGAGCAATAAAAAATATTTTTCGGGATGTGGAAGGTCGCCAAAATAGCACCACTTTTTGGCGAGACTAGATTAAATGAATCCAAACGTTTCATTGATCGCAATAACAGGAAGTTACGCGGGATATTTTATTTCGGCATTTCGAACCTTCCAACCCTCAGCAGTGTTTGTTATTGAACTTGAAGTTCGAGATGAAAACAAATAACATCTTAACGATTTCGTGACCATGGAATGAGGAACATATTCAAGATGCTTTCCTCGATCACATGAGTTTGTCGGCCAAAGTTTGGCAAAAATTGTCGGACTGCTTCCGCGAAAGTTTTCGACTTCCGCCCCAGGCCTCCAGGAGTCGGGTCAGCCCGAGCCCAGTGTGCGAATATCTACGCTTTCTCTCTCTCTCTCTCTTTCCTTTTTGTGGCATGTGTTGAAGCTCAGAAGGGGAAGCTTTGGCAGCGAAGAGGAATGAAAAATATATCCACTGGATCACGCGACCAGCATCGAATTGGCACCAATATTTGTCCCTCCCTCGTCTCTATTATCTAAAGATAACACCTCTTCCCGATGGACCATCCCGCGCCGATGACCTCAACGTGCAATTAAAGGCGAAGAAAAAAATTTGGTGGATTCCCCTCCGCTCGT
>LYUA01002811.1:128896-145203 GCA_002093875.1 Calopteryx splendens
CTTTTTGTCGGGACCAACGATTTGGTTCGTAAGAACGAAAACTTCGTATATACGTTGTTTGTAATAAGGAGAGTCTACTGTATTTCTTGCAAATGTTTTCATATCCAACCTTATGCAATATTTACAGAAAACCAACCCATGCTACAAATTACATCCATATGTAGATCAACTTTTGACTACCTAGCACACAAATTTTCAGCCTTCCATTCCCTTACTCAATGCCCCATTGAGCAAATCCAACTTCCAAACTGAACTTAATTATTTGAAGCAGACCACTATATCAAATGCCTTGTACAGAAAAACTCATTGAAATCATTCTTTATACAAAAAACAGAAAACTCTACAAAGCTCTGCTCTACATTCCTTCCCACCAAATAAAAGAAATATATCAAACTACCATACCATCCCACAATAACACAAAGAATGGAACAGATTCTTAAGTAGCTCGACTATATTCACTTTTCTGAGCAACACAAAACTCAAAACACCTAGAGAGCCTGAAAGGCCCCTTATGTAAAGTATGAAATTAATGAAATATTTTCCCCAGAGTGCAATCATTCTTACACAAAACAAACAAGCCAGAAAATCCTTACACATTGTAACATCGCGTGCTGATATTTTCTCAAAATGAATAATAAACCCTGCAATGGATGCCCCCTCAAACTGCTACTAGTTCAAACAAATTGGTGAGTACTGAAAAATTTACAAGACAAGACAAAACATTAATTATCATAAGAATTTACTTAGAAGCACAAGTAGTTACAATTAAAAATACGAGGTTTCAATAACAGCTAAGGAAAACTTCCAACTCGTGCCTGATGAATTCAGGGAAAAAATCAACCAGAAAAACCCTTTATCAAGCAAAAGCAGCTCTCCACACCTTTCCACCCAAAAAGACGGCCCCGTATCCCAGGGTCTGACTCACGTACTCCCGTAGGAATGCTCAGGTCACATGAGGAGAATAGTGGGAGTGGAGACTCTGCTCCATAGGTTGGGAGACTAAACTGTTGACCTTCACACTTTCAACTATCGGACAATTACGAGCTATATGCTTTGTACACTCGGCGCAACGCCGACTTATACCTTTTCACCTGGAGTTCCCTGACCGCAGTTCCCTTTTTTTCTTCCTACACTAGCTGCTATAAAAGTCCTGCTTCCCCTGGGAGGGGACAGGCAGAAACATATCCGGAAAGCTTAGTGTGCGGAATGGCTTGGTGCATGGGATAGATAGCCTGATGCAAGGTTTAGCCGTGATACATTTTAGAGTCACAGGCATGAGACGAGGCATTGGCGCCTTCAGCGTTAGCACCCTTTGGTGAAGTCTTTCGGCTAAGTCCCAGAAGGGTAATTGTCCCACATAAGAGGAAATCTCCAAAGAAAGGGGGAAAACGACTGACAAAAAAAAATCCCACAACATTTTAAAGAATAACTACAACCTTCGAAACAGTAAACTCTGCAGCACCCCAACACATGGGTAAACCTTCTCACAGCAGTACACTGGATAAGCTCAAATTATTAAAACATGCACAAATTATTTACTTAAATTCCATGAAAGCATTTTCATGCACAAAGTGAAAAACGGACTCATGAACCACAACAATGGACCATTTTTGCCATTCTTATTCTCCTTTCTGAACCCAATCTTCACTCCCCTCTCCTACCATCTTTCCCTTCATTACGGTTATAATAGGTACTGCTCAACTTGGCCTTCATTATTCCTTCTTCGAAGAGTCCATTGCAGACAAAATAAAAAATGCCAGCTTTGGGTACTTATCTCCCCTCAAGCTTCAGTGTACCATTTTGTATTTTGGCTTTTCTCTGCCAAGGGATGAAATTCTCCTTAGATCCTAAGTGTGAGAGTGACTCGAGACTCATGAGACCATGATTCACAAACCCCAAAAGGGGTAGTAGCAGTATCATTCTCTGTTACATTATAACTGATTGATGGCTCACTGTAGAGGGAAGAAAATCTCCATAAAACCATGTGTGGGCGAGTGTGATTGAGACTCGTGCAGATGAGTGTATCACAAACCCAACCAAGGGATCAAATGTGTTTTATAACTGATATCTATAATGTACAAAGTTTACCTTGGCAGTCAAATATGATACAAGGATTAAGGGCAGTGTTTCAGTAAATGATGTTAATTTTTAATGAATTCATTTGTACATATTTTTAATTTAAGATGCATGCATGGCTGAATTTCTCACCCAGAATCTTCCAGTGCTTCACTGCTAGGGCTTTAAAATTCACGAATAAACAGATCCAGTTGATGTTTTTTTGGACACTGGAAATTATAGTCCAAGTTCATGAAACTAATGTCAAACTCTGAAATGTTCACTAGATTTACTGTAACTCGTTGGAATTGTTTTTTTTTCCTAAAATGGAGAATAACTTGCTACATGGTTATTTAATCTTGAATTATCAATTAAATAATATAATATTAAATATTTAAAAAATACTATGGGCAAGTAATGTACCCTGAAAAGTAATAATAATGCCTTTATTCACAGGAAATATTCCCAATTAGGTACATTGTAAGATGTATTCATACATATAAATTATGGTCAGATAAATTAATTAACTATATGAAATTCTAGATAAAATCATAGTAAAATGTAAAATACTTGCATAAAAAGAGTTAGTAATTGATCACAGTACCCACAGAGCCCAACAAAACCAAACAGCTCATCAGGAGATTGCACTCGTATTCCATCATAATGAAATGTGGATTCTCAGACCCTTGAGAAGACGAGCCCCTTCAACCTCCCAAAGTTCTAACAATAAGAATCAGAGAGAAAATTAGTTCATATATCTTATCTTCAATGGCAAGAAAATGTATGACTCATCCAGTTTAATTCATTATAAAAAACGAGCTCATGAACATGATCTTGATTCATGGAATTCCTTGGTTTACTGTAGGCTCAATTTTGAAAATTAATTTTACATTATTTATAAACCACTACTGTAGTCAACTTTAATATCAGTTCTGCTAAAAAATTATGTGAAACTAAGTCTTGCAATGAATTACAGAGAGAACACTATTTCTGGAAAAATCCAATGCATAAACTTCATATTCTATTAATGTTCTGGAATTACGTTCAGATATTCTGTTTATGTTCTGATAACATACCTAGTTTATATAGGTGCTTGTTTAACCATTGACCCACTATTGTAACTTTTATTGTCTTCACTATTTCATAGAATTACTAATAGATATGAAGTATTATATTTATAAAATTTATCCCAGTACATATTGTTTATTGTGACAAAAGTGTAATGATAACATATGTATTACGTTCCATTGGAATTTATTTCCCCAGTAAAATCAATCTTCTTTACTCATATTCTATATGGACACTTCAGACTTATGGTCAAATAAAATGCCCCTCAGGCACATTATTAAAATGAAAGGCACTGTAAGTAACTGCAGAATAGATGACTTTCAGGCTTCAAAGGAGTGGTCATAGAAATTTATAATGCAACTTAGTCTTCAAAACTGTGTGTTGGGAGGCTGCTAATGCACGTCATGAAGATATTAATGACTAGACTGACAGGCTACCTGGATTACTGGAAAATTATCCATCCAGAAATATTTTCAACACAAATAAAACAGAACCCTTTTTTAGAGATTAATCTAACAAACATTTAGTTCTAAAATCAGAGTGCTGTTCAGGAAGGAAGGCAATGAAGGAACAGATAATCATGTTGCTGAGTTCACCTATGACTGGTAAGTTCATGAGGCCACTCACTGTTAATTGGAAAAGCTGAAAGGTCCTTCAAAGACTAAGCAAGCTGTAATTTGGAAATGCAATGGAAAACCCTGGATGGCATGACATTGTCAGAGTGGTTACTAATGAGTAGATAAGAATACGGGAAGCCAGAAAAGAAAGACGATGTTATTTGTTGATAACCAATCAATAACAGAATTCTCAACATGATGTAATGAAATAAAATTTCTTGTTCCTACAATATTTTGGATTTTTCAAGCAAACGATTCTTTCTCGATAGTCCTATCCTGCCAGACAGTAAACATCTGTTTGACTTCATTCCCCAAAATGCAACAATCAATGCAAATGCATATTGTTAAGGGTGTGGTATTCATCCACAAAAATGCTTGTCCTTATGTGGTGAAGCAGACCAAAACACAGCTGGATGACTTCAAGTGAAAATTAGTAGTTTAATTGATATGCAGTCAAATTTTTAGAGAAAGTTTGAAATTTTAAAAAATAAGAAAAACAAAATCAATAATTTTTTTATATTTACATAATCTATAGTATAAAAATAAGTAGCAGGTACTTCCAATGGTAGAATTAGAATTTTGTTGAAATTAATATAGTTCATACATGTAGCCGAGTAGTTAGTATTCAGCTACAGTCAGAAGGACCTGGGTTCAAATCCAGGCGGCTCTGAATTCCTTCAGTTTCCCCCAAGCTGTGTGATTTTTCAGAATCCAGATCTTCATGGGAAACCAAAGTTGGCACAGGCAAAGGAACTAGGTCAAAGGCCCCCTAACCCTGCAGTGTGAATTTCATGTGCCATAGAGCTTTGTATTAGTTAAGCTCTCATCTATTAAACCAACCTTTTACATGTATACACTATATTAATTTCAACAAAACTCTAATTCTACCGTTTGAAGTACCTGCTACTTATTTTTATACTACAAATTATGTAAATATAAATAAATCATTGATTTTGTTTTTCTTAATGTATTTGTATAAACTTATTTCCCATTAAAATTTTTTTAAACTTATTATATATTATAATATTGAGCATGATGGAACTTTTTAATGGTTCCAAATTTCTATCAGATATATAATTCATATGCATACAATGAAAATAATACAGCATCACAGTTTCACCTCTAACTTTAGTTTAATAATCTAACTCTAAAAAGTTAGATTTAAACATCATTCTGTGAGTTGTGGTAACAAAACGTAACTCCAAGATGTGGAATTCAGTTCCCCAGCTTCTCGTTATATAACAGAAATTCCTGAATATTCCCATTCTATATTCCATCAATGACACGTATTTTGTTTTCAAGGAATTCATTGGTTTACGATCATTTATTGAAGGCTTGGAATAATCCATATCTACCAAATCACTCCTCTCTCCTTTACCTTATCCCCATAAGGCCTTGAACCAGAGGTGAATGTTTTAAGATGTTGAGATTCAATTGAAATTCTGTTCAGTTTAAGTTATTTACAAATAAAATTTAAACTTATTTTTAGTCCACCAAAATGTCAACTTCATTTGTGAACATTGTTTATTGAACAGTACGGTTTCACCTTAAGAGGATAATATGATGCTCTTTTAATTACTACCAATCTTAACAAATACAGATTCTTTTTATTTTCCTGCTGATATTGGACTACAAAGTTGATTCATCTTGATGCAACAACTCTTAGGGAGTCACCTATTAATCACTTAATATATTTAAATGCACAGCCTGAGATTAACCTAAAAAAGTGCTGTTTTTATTCTTGCAAATGATTAAATGAAATAAATATGCTGAATCATGCAACAAGTTTTATACTAAATAGGAAAGTATTTGGTTTCAATGTTATTTTAAATCTAGCAATAAGGGTAAGAAATAAGCATTGGTGAACATGTACTGCTGGAATTTGTGCCAAGCTACAGCAGGCAGAGAATAATAGTAGTTGTGAAATTCCACTAAATCAAAAGTACTAATTACAAGGTATAAGAAAATTACAAGGGTATACTGCATTTTATTAACCCTTTAACAGCACAAATAAGAGGAAACTACCGCACCTCTGGGCACAAACAATTTTAACAACATAAATTAATATTTTTTCAAAACCTTAATAAATTTAATTTGAATGATGCTAATTGGCTGCTAAATCAACTTTGAAATTCTTTACACCTTAGATGAAAATAAAATGCTTATGTTTCAAAACTTTGCAAATGCCATGATATAAAATATACCAGCGCAGGTAGGCACAAAACACATACGGGACACTCTACTACATTGATTGTACATATTCAAAGTGGACAAGTGAAGGGTTAACAACAACACTAGCTGTACAGCTGATAGCAAAGCAGAATCTTCATAGCACAATCTCGCCCATTCCTTTACTCACTTGTCAACAGGGTAATGCTCTCTTATTACAAAATTTTGCTACAATAATTTCTGTATTGATTTTGTCATTAAAAATGGTCAAAAAGCACTGTTGAATTGCTAAGGAATGATAGAGGTATCATCCTTCATGCTGAAAACAAGGGATCAATCCATCCATAAAAGGACAATATCCAACATGGACACAAGACACACTGTAGTGGCTTACTATGTGCTTATATTTCTTACATTTTCCACTAGAACAGAACAACATGCATATTTCCTATAATGCATTTATTTATAGTTTCACTGGCATACATTTTTTAAACAATGGGAAACTTTAAAGATAATTATAACTGTATCGGTGGTCAAAACCCACGGCCACTTCATATTTGATTATCGCAATTAAAATTAATAACAATAAATGGCAGCTCGCATTTTAATGCAAACTAAGCCATCTTTTTTGGGGACATAACACATGATCGGTATAAATGCTCGGTGATCTAAAATGTTCATAGACAAAAAACACAACAGGAAGACAAGAGCTGTTGTGCAATTCTGGATGTTATGATTTGCACTTCATTGATTTAAGAGGTTACAGAAATACCTCTGGTAAAATTAAGCTAACACTACATTAAATTAAGGATTCTTTAAAATATTACAAACATTTTGAAAGCAATTCCTTGCTTAATTAACTTATAGTTGATTTTTACAGTCTACAGCTATCAGTCACTCAAAAATCCACAACCATCAAAGCAACAAGGTATGTAACGAAGACAATTGGAGATCTCTATTACTTAAAGTCACCACAAAATACATAAATTATGTAAGAATCCACACTTAGAGAATGAAAGATCACTAGCATAATAAAAAACAGTCTTGAGATATGTTTTGGCAATGCTTTCCTAAAAAATTTTAACAAAATAGTCGATAAAAGTGTTACTCTTTATGTTGCTTGCCTGCTAATAGAAAGAACAAACGTTAATATCATTAAAGAGGCAGAAAAGTGAAAGTGCAAGATTGAAAAATTGAAATGAACGTTGCATTTTGATCCCCCCAGATATAAGACTTAACAACACCACATTGTAATGAATGTATAAATATTTACATCTATCAATCTTCAGCAAAAAGCATTTTTCCATACATTTTATACATATAATATTTTTATATATATATATTAATATATTTCTTTGTTTTTCTTGTTTCCCACCCAAAAGATACTTTTGGACAGAGATATTTTCACTTCTCTTTAAAACATACAAACTTTTTCTTTTATATGGCTCCCCTATGTTTCCTTAACAAGCACACATACATTTCACGGGCCTGGGTAGTACAACAGGGGAGCAGGAAGATGAAATGCAAGAAGAGACGAGAAAATTCATAGTTTTCCATGTACCTCTGGAAGCTGGTTAGAAGGACACAGCCACTAAAAGAATGAAATGAGATGCTAAGCAACAATATAGTCTATAAAAATGCTAGTGCTATTACCCTACTGACATAAAGGATGATCAAAGCACACCCACAAAAAATAAAGTAATACTTTCAATCAATGTTACATACAACAAATGGTGGAAATGTGTTTGAAAATTTCCATAAGAAGTTACATGTTCATGTCACATTATGCACACGAAAAGTAAGTGTATCACCAAAATAAAATTTGTGCATAAAATTCATATCACTAAAAGGTGATAAACACTATTGAAAAAGTAATAAACAAAAAAAGGCCTAATTCCTATTGAGCAGAAATGCATCTCTGCATTTCACTATGTGGAGTCTTTCATGACTGATGATATTTGTTCATCTTGTGACATGAATTCGCAGAGGGGTCCAAAAAGTCAAAGTACACAGTATATTTAAACATCAAAATGTTAAGAAGAAAATGTATACCTTATCTTATTTGGCAACTCATAAAAATTATGAACAACAATGACAGGAGCACAATAAAGACAACATAATTAATCAACTACACACACGTTTAGGAGTCAATGAAGTACATAAAGGAAGACAAAACTCAAATGTCAATATTTCAGCCTCCATTAGACCATCATTAAGGAAAGAAATATGCAAGGAGCGTGAGGATGCAGGTCAGTGCAAAGATATTGTCAAGTAAATGCTTAAGTGTGCCTAATAAACACTAAGTGCTGTTACTAAATCAGACAAGCACAGTTAAGCTTAAGGATTGTCAAATATACTTGCCTACTAATAAGTGTTCGTTTATGTTATACTTTGTTACATTGTTCCAACTTATTACTCCGGTGCTGTGTGCGGGCAAATTAATACAAAAAATACTACATGATCCTGATAAATTAAATGAGCTGAAATGAGAGAAAGATTTCCACTTCAAATGTTCTTGCATATACTCTTCATAAATCACTCAAAGATGAAACGGGCACGACAGTGTCTGTACTTTGCTTTGATCTCTAACAAGCAATGACCACATCCAAACACAAGTGTATAGTATTATAAGAGAAAACTCAGGACTTTCAACTCCTGTGTAAATGATGTGAAATCAAAAAAAGCTTAAAATTATTAATGGAATGAAAGTGTTTCAAAATGTGGCTCTTTGGAGATTATAAGTTGCCTGATGCAGTGCATCAACATTCACATCACACCTGACGTGAAGAAATTAATGCTGTTTAGTGATACACAACTATTGGGGACAAAATAAAAATATGAACTTGGCTCTTGCATGCCTTAAAAAATGCAAGAGGAAACACTTGATGACATTGGACATTACCTCACGGTGCCAGACCATTTTCATCTGCCTTGTGATAGGAATTTTTTATTCATGTTTAGGAGAAAATAAAAAAACCTGGGCAAATATTCTGAAGACAATTATGCCATTTCAAGGTGATTAGACCTCACATTCATGGTCTTAACTCTTTCGTTAAGAACACTGACTATATTCATTGGCAGGTAGCCAGCGCAAGCATACGAATGCAGTTTACTTATCAGGGACTTTCCTATGCAAGGCAAAGAATTACAAGTATATCCATTGCAAAATTTGCTGATTCTATACCTGCCTCATCTGTGAACAGTGGAGGCAGGTATAGAATTCTATCCCTTGGGACCCAACTCAGCAGGACGCGCACCCTTCCCCCTCAGGATCTGGGTGTAGATACATTCAACCCTTTTTCTCATTAACAGCCCTTCCTGTGGTATGGGATCATGGTCTTTTGTTGCACATGAAGTGGTTTTGATATGAAAGTATTGGTGCAGGGTGGGAGTCCTGCTGAGTTGGGTCCCATCAGGAAGAATCATACACCTGAGAAATCATTCACCAGGGAAGATGTCTAAAAAGTGCTCCATATAGAGGTGATGAGAGTTACTCATGGTATTCAGGAAATTGTAGAAGTTCCCCAGCTAATTCTGCTGGCACAAAAGGGTTAAGAATGAACAAATCCTTGTTCTTGGACTATACTGCTCTACAAAAGTTTATTACTAAGAGAAAGTGTAGACTTCAATTTAAGAATACAAAGGCTTTTCTATACTCTGCACAAGCTTGGATACACAATCAAGTCAACCTATGAACGCATTTCACCAACGCCAGTGCTTTTCGTTCTCAGTTCCTTTAAATTACATAGCTTCAGGTGTGGTGTTGTGGAAGGCAAACATGATAGATTGGTGAATAACCACATTAATCCCTTGTTAATTTTGATTTAATATGACCATGGTTTAAATGTTACTTCGCCATCTTCAGGTGAATAATATACATAAGTGCCAGTTCATATACAGTTTTCTCAAGGAGAGCAAGAGGGATGCCACCACTAATGATATTGCATGGTGGTCAGCCATTCAGGGTAGTCCGCCCCCCCTCCACCGACAATAACTTCTCCCACTAGTGTGGGTCCTCAGCCTTCCTCCCCCTGGCTCCCAGATGACTAAGCATGGCGGGACCAAGACCACAGACTGCCTTTCAAGACTTTGTGAGTGAATTTTGCCTTGGTTTGTCAACCCTCCTTAATGATTAATCCTTTTACTTCCCATTTACCCCAGCTACTCCACCCCTCTCCCTTCCCCCTCCTACAAATACCATTCCCCCCCTTGCTTTCCTTGAGAAGACTGTATATAAGCAGGCACTTTGTACATTTTTCACCTGAAGTTGGCAAACTAATGTGAAAACCATTATGGTATTGAATTATTACTAACAGTGGAATAGTGTTATTATATACCAATCTATCAGTTGCTTTCATTCCTATTCAATAATTATTGTCCCTATTGTTCCTCACCAAAAAGTAACGGTCTTACTTTCCATTTAACTCTTCCCTATTAGTTTACCAAAACCTTATAATTTTCAATAGTGATAGCCATTGCAAATGGGCATATTTAATATGATAATATTTAAAGAACTTTTACACTGATTTATTTCGAACCTCTTAGTAGGCATTTGAAGACAGCAAACATAAGTTATATTATCTACAGCAGAGGTCACCAACCTTTCGGACCTCACCAACTACTAAACTCACAAAACTAGCATCAAAAGTTTCTCATGGCCCACAGACCACTGCTACATGACTACTCTGCAAGATGCAAATTTTTTTAATCTAATTGAATTGGGGAAAATTTGTAATTTTTACATCAAACCTAGGGCCTCGTCAACAACGACCCTAGTGGTTGGTGCCATGTCTCATCAATTCATCCAATCCCTGAAAATTTGGAACCCATAACTGAGGTAGTTCCTTCTACAGAAGTTTTTAAAGCAATTACCAATGTATTCTTAGGACCTAAAAAAGAAATTGGAAAATGTTTAGAATTGAACCTGGGACACCTACAGTAAGAGTGATTTTTTTTCTGGGAGTTTCCAAACAGGCCAATAATCTTTAAAAGAAACCACATCATTCTTTCTCATAATCTCTATCATAATAATTTCTGCCATTCAATAGGCTCGTTCTTACCACATAGTAGACCTCTTCCAAACTTTACTCTCTCATTATTATTTTTTTCTGGTTTTTGCAATCAGCTTCCTCTCACTCTTCCTTTACCAAGCTTATTAAGGTTGCAAATAAAATAAATGTTCTATTTTATTTACATTAACCTTCATATTTTAAAACAAGTATTTATTCTTTTATTAATGCTAGTCTACTGGTTATGGTAGGTTGTTGATGGACACCAATGCTACATGGCTAGCACAACATTAAGATCGTAACACCCTACACTACAATAAACCATTCTTCAACTACACATACTTTCTGCCACCATTCATTCTATCCAACATGACTAATATTTTCTTCCCTCTACATCACTCACCCATCATTCTCTCCTCCATCACAGTTCTCCACAATCAAATGCCACTCAATATGCCCTGCATTCACTTTTCCTGCCATCTTCTAATTTCTCCCAGCAACTTTCCCCTACCAACCCTAGAACCTCTGTTTTCCATTCCCTCCATTTCACTTTTTCCATCCTTCACACCCACATCTTAAAAGCCTCCAGCCAATGCTTAATCTCTTGCCTTACGGATTAAGTTGAGGCGAGAGAAAAAACTATACAATACTATACTTCTTATCAAAGTTTTCACTAATCTTTTGTATATATCGTTACTGAATGCCTTTGTCATCCACTCCTTCCTTCATAAAAACTTCTTTAACTTATGCACTCTTCTTCTAATGTCCCTACCACTTTCCCCATCTTCATCTTAGACATCCTAAAAATGTGAACTGTTCTACCTAGTTAGTTTATACCCACCATCTTTAATGTGTATCTTAGACTTACTAATTCTTGAGAACCTCATTACCTTAGTTTATTCTCACCCCATACAAATCACACTGAATCTTTAATTAACTCAGCAATTACTGCAAAACAACCAGAAAAACTTAAAATTTCATTCTGAATTACCTTATAATTTTAGTAACCCTACTTAAAATATACAGAAATTACATTAAAATTATTGTGACTGATGAGTTGTATAAATAGTCACGCCTGCTTTTCCCTGGTGGTCATTGACATAGGTACTCGCATAATAATTCATAATTTCAAATTATAGATTCTCTCAAAGACCATATTGAACAATCCATTATAATTTGTTAAAAGTGGAAGTACAGCTAGCAATAATAATTTTTAATTTATTTAGGGCACATAGTATTCATTGTTTTTCTCATTTCCTTATTAATGGCTACCTTTACAATTAATAGAAAATTCAATTTTATGGAGATAATCTTAGGCAAGGATGTAAAGAAATGACTGCTGAGGACATTGATATGGAGTGCAGTTTTGTATGACTCGGAAACTTGGTCATTGAGGTAAGGTGAAATTGGATGGAAAGGAAAACGAATGAAGAGGTTTTGGGAATGGTAGGGGAGGAGAGAAGGCTATTATAAGAAATCCAAAGAAGGCAGAAAAAGGGGATGCAAGGTGTATTGAGTGGTGAAGGATGGTTGAAGAGTGTTATATGGTAGAAAGTTAGGTAAGCAAGGTAGAGAGAGGAAAAAAATGGGCATCTTTGGTGAAATGAAGGCCAGCAAAAAGTATGTGGAAATGAAGAAAGGATTATTATAGGGGCTCATCCATCAGAAACCTACCTTAACTTTTAAGATTACCATTAATAAAATAGAAATGTATTAAAATGACTCAACTTTTTCCCAACGTGGTGAAATTAATAGAATTTTCAGAAATAGTATTTAGTTTGGCATGTTAAGGCAAACCACATGCCATTCTTGTGCACAAGGAATGCAACCAATAAAAAGGATTGGCTAGGTAATGTCAAAACCAGGGGCATCCTTACTTTCATAGGGCAAATAGGGATGCTGCCTCTTCTTCACCACCCTCCTTCTGCCTTCTCCTTGCACCCTGAACACCTGATGATGTGCTCCCAGCTACACCACCTCCAACTGCAGCCACTCCAGCAGGGACTGAGGGCAAGGCTTCTGCAGCCGCTGCCCTCTCAGCCAGGAACCTTTCAAACTCACTACTAGTTAAAGACTCTTCTGCAACCTCCGGCTACCAAATTCAATGTGAAGTGCATTAATTATGGATATTCCAAACAACCAAAATCAATACAAATTTAGACAAATGAAATTCACTATTTACATGATTGAATAGAATATTCCATGCAATTTAACCATTAAGATCTATCATATAAGCATAAATATCCTAAACATAGAGCAAGCATATGGATTTATACTGCACTGATAGTGTGAGGTGAGATCCAAAGGGGAGGTAACTCCATTTTCACTTACCATACTAATCAACCCACATGGAATATGAACAACATATTTTTCCCATTTTTGAAGCACAGCGCTAATTCCCTATGAACAAGTACTGCATCATGAATGCTTTGACATACAATTCATTGTGTACAATAGATCAACCCAGAATTTCGAAACCTGAAATACTGAATGCTGAATACTGAACACCACTGCAGCCTCCACATGACAGGGTGCTAGAACCACAATGGTATCCTGAATGAAATATGGCTTATAGGCTTCACAACTGAAGAAGGAGAGCAAATGCTTATGGATACAATAAGGAAATTTTAGGCTTAAACAGAGATGATTCCATAATTAATTATCAAAAAAAGATAGTGAAATCATGATTGGAAACAACAGACTTCATAATTAGGGAAATACAGGAGATATAACATTAAGTAATCGTTGAAGGCATAGCAGAGTGAAAAATACAATAAAGGCGACAAATGCTAAATGTAGACATTTCTTTACATGTGGTGGACTGGAAAAATAGCAGTGAAAATATGACAAGTAATCTTTGCAGATGCCCCAAGACCATTGCAAATGACAACACAAATAAAGTGCAAGACAAACATATACAGCTTAAAAATGATAGAAGGTACTATTTAGGAAAAAGTCATTGTAATACTTTAGAATTCACCAATATTTGATAAAGAAATTGCAGGAAATGATTTTTACACTGAATTTTTCGCATAAATATTTCATAAGCCCATGACATGTGAAATTTGCACATTAGGGTAGGGTGGCCAGTTCCTTTCCCTGTACCACCTGTATTTTCCCAGGATGACCTGGTACCCAAAAAATGGTACACAGCTTGGGTGATGCTAAGGGTGCCAAGCGGCATCACCGGGATTCGAACCCCAGCCCTCCCGTCAGCAGTCCATCGCTATAACCACTGGACTACCACGTCCTTTACTGCCATATATGCTCAGTAAATATCTTGCACTCGCTTTAAGAACATTCAAGATTGTTGACAACACTCAGTACACTCCCTCTTATCTAGCCACTTTGGGATCAGACCTCTGATACGTAAATCAATAAATGCAATCATCCTGCATTTGTAGGAATATAAGGCTATAATTAGATTTCATCTGATCAAAAAGATGTGCATCCCAACTTCGATGAGCAGTCATTAGCACAATTATTTGGTAAAAAAGAAAAAAATGATGTATTGAAACACGTTGTATACTTAAATTGCTGTAAATTTTTGAGTTTTTTTATAAGAGAACTATAAACTACATAGCTTGCTAAACAGAGGAACTACCAACTAATACAGATTTTGGGGCCAAGTTTTGCAATAACCATTACATAATGGTAATGATGCATAAATGGAGTTTGTGAAGTGAATTTTGTTAGCAATTTAGTTTATCATCAAACAACGAAATATTCATGAAAAATATATTTCTTGTGTTTAATAAATTAAAATGTGCAGACAATTGCAAGAAATTTCACATACCAAAAATCATCACATCCAACCTACAACAAAATTTAAACCAGATTGCCTCCATTTCAGACCAAGTACGAGTACTTCAGCCATTTAATGCCATTGAGGCATCCTCATACACTGTGAATTAGGGTTTAAGTGAATTATTTTTCCATTTGTGAAATATCTTGCATTTCTATGCACACTAGTGAGTCCACTAAAGTGACTATCAGCAATTCCCACAGTTTCTTTGAATTTGTCCAATGCAAGCACCTGTGTGTTTAAACACTGGCTTTAACCTAGTGGATGCAGTGCACAAAGCAATTATAATTTCATGGCATTGTACATATAGTAATGTCTGAATAACTTGCTCCTCTAATCACGCTAAAAATTCCAGCACAAGAGAAAACCACAGTAGCTTAACAGGTTAAACGGCTTGGCCAGAAATAGAGAGATACAGGTTTTTAATCTTGGTCTAGCTGAATTATTTTCCACCTGAGACATGTCTTGTACTCGTTTGCACTCTACCAGGTGACTGCATCAAAGTCACTGTTATGGAATGTTCTACAGTTTCTCTGAATGCTAAGTACAGATATTCCTCATTTTATGATAGAGTTATGGTCCTCAAAACCATGTTTACAAGTCAATTGCTTCTGATCAAATGATCACTATTCTTTTGGAACCACAATGTAATGATTGATACATTCCTTGAATATTGCTGCATACTAATATGGAGTTTGATAAATGTATTTCATGATCTTTTGAAGTATCTGTACATCAGAGCTTAATACATATACAGAATCGATCTAGCACGTAATAAATTTATTTTCTCTCGCATTATTCAACGAAAACTTTTCTCACACTGAAACTATGTAAAGATTTATTCATTCATCCCATTTACTGGTGTATAACACTCACTTTTTTTTCCTAAGATTTAGCACTGGAATTCTACCTGTGTGTTTCATGTGCATACTACTTTTTTATTTAAACTAACCTACTTTTTGAAAGTTTTGTTATTTTTTTGTGAACTAATCCAATATCTATGTTTTTTTCATTCGAAGATTACACTTTCTTTCAAATTATTTGCCTTAAAAGGGCTATAAATATTAACACATGAGTGCATTATCCAAAATTTCAGAGCTCTTGAGTGTTTTACCTTAAACTTATTTCACTCAAACTTCCTTTATAAAATTAGGGTCCACGTTATATACCAGTAAATACAATAACAAATTATGTGCTGATGCATCTTTTCATCAATGTAATATGGGGAAAACACATTTAAAAATACACAAGAGCATATAGGAACTTGAAATTGGGATGAGAATTTAAACAAACATGATGTTCTAATAAATGTGATCAAACAAATTTAGGAGAATACTCAAATTAAAAAGTTAAGTAGATAAGCTATTTTTCTTGGATCTTATCTTGAATATTCAATTAGCATGTAGAAAGACAATTTCTGGATTACACAGATACATTTCTGAAACCTGAAAGCTGCCCAATACATTAACCCTTTCGTGCCTAGTGTTGGCTATAGCTGACACGATGGAAGGGAAGTGACCACCACGGAAGCAACCATCCCAGGTATGAAATGACACCTTGAGACCCAGCTTAGCGAGAGCCCAG
>LYUA01002812.1:12919-26704 GCA_002093875.1 Calopteryx splendens
CATTTCAAAATGAATTTTCACAAAGTGGAGCCCGAAACAGTATCTTTTATAAGAGAAGAAGAGTTAAAAAATAATTTAACTTTCAATAATAGAAATAATACTCAAGAAATGTTAAAAATTACTCTTTCTTACTTGTGAAATTTATTTATAAATAACACAGATTTGTTTTTATAATTTTTGAAAACTATATTAATCCTTGACTTCATTCAATGGTCATTCTAAAGTAAGTTAATTATAATAAAATGTTATTACTAAACTAATATTACATTCATAATTATTGAATAAAACTTGAATTTGGTTACTTCCAATTAGTTATTGTAATGTAAATGCAATGATGAGGTTAATAAATTGCTTGGGTATACATTTTGTGCTTGCATGTTTTGCTCTAAATTTATATTCTTTTAAATTACCATGATCATATATTTATCAAATATATTCCCCTAAGGTTGTAACACCTATGTATATTTAAAGGAAAAGTGAACTACACATCCATAATTGAATTATAATACACTTTAACTTAGTGGAAAATCAAATCCCTTTCTTCACAAATTTAATCTTTACTTAGTTTCCATTTCTATTTAGTGGATGTGTCATCAAGTTTGAAAATAGAATAATGAATTTGTCTTTCAAACTGGATTACGTATCACGTTATATTTTCAATAAGCTCTGCTGAAAAAGAATTGTATTTCATGTTTTTCCACAGAATGGGTTAGTTTATGAGCATCATTAATCGGGCCATTTATCTGAAAAGAGATATGTAATTGATGGAAAAATTATACCATTCACATATGAGCAATATAATTCAAAATGAAAATGATGCTTCTTCAAGCATGAATATCATCATTAAATGTGGGTTGCATCATTAAAATTTCTGACTCTTGGATAGAGCTGAGTATGTAGCATACTATAATGATATGCATTGATTATGAATTTTCAGAATTAAGGCGAAAAAATTTTACTCTGAAGTTTTACATTATCAAATTTTCTTGTGACTTGATTGCTACATCATTTTTAATATCAGTCTTGATTATAGCATTAATTTATTCAGTAGCATTGTTTTTTGCATTGTACTATTAGAAATGACATCATGTGGTCATATGGGCCATATAATCCTTGTCTTTATATATGTCCTTATGTCTCAATAATAGTCTTCCATGATACGTAATTATTTATCTATACTTGTACTGTCAAAACCTTCATCTGTAGATGGGTTTCAAAATATGTAACTGGGTTCTTTAACCCATCTCTCCATCTGGGAAACTAAATGCAGATACCTATGGAAATCCATCACGGAAGGGATGAACTGAAACCTGAATTTTTCCCAAGGTCATTTCACGTTGAATATAAAAACCCAACTTGGGCTTTACATAAGCTCAAATTCTTGCATCATGCACATATCTATCAAGTTTAGCATATCAGTATGCATTTGTCTGCCCTTATATCAACTAATATTGTGTGATGTTTAGTTTTAAATCCAATGTGGATTAGTGTAACACTTTTGATATTCATGATGGAATTAAAAGATTTATTTATAAAAACAATTGCTTAGTAACCCAAATATTGTATTAAATAAAAATGATTATTAATGGATTCAACACTAATATCAATTGGTGAGTCCGTGGACTCTCAATCCACAAGTGAGTTTTCTTCTTAAGGTTTTTAAATTGTGGTTGCATCTCATCATAAATCTATCAGTTTAGCCTCCATGTTTGTCTTCTACACTGCTTAGTATGGTAGTGTTTATGGTAGTAGTTGGTCAATCTTGATCTTAGAGACCTAGCCGTATGATATGAGAAGTAAATCTCAGTTGTGTTTGGACGACTTATTGACTTAGACTTAACTGATGTACATGAACCATTGTTCATATTGTGTTAAGTTCAGTCTGTTGCATTATGAATTTTCCCATTCCCACACGTATGCTCAACTCCTACTTTCATCAGTTAAGTTTTTAATTTCAATGTTAACAAGCCTGAACAAATACTTATAAAAATTATTTACCAACTGGTCTAGTTTCACTGCTTCACTCCCTATCATTCCGTTACTGTGATTATTTTGTATGCTCTCTCATTGTCTTCTTTTATAAGCTTAAGTTTTTCCTTTTTGATTCATAATACATGTCAAAAGCACTCTTTTGCCATATGGTTCTCCTTCTTTCAGTCCCTAAATGAATTCCAGTCTTGTTATATTTCCCCTGGTACCCATTGTCTTCCAGCTCTCCTTGATTCTCATGCATTTGTTGGAAGGAGATGTGATGATATACCCTTGATTTTTCCATCTCACGATATTCATTTTTTTTCTACCTCCTAGGAGAGGATGCTCGTAGCTCAACAAATGTTTTCAAGCATGGATTTTGCATTTTTGCCAAATTAAATCCAATTTTTGCAATTAAATAATAGATCCAATTTTGCCATTTAAAGATCCTTTTTGCATGCTTTTTCTTCATAGCCAATCCATTTTTAATATTCTTTCTAGTACATTTTCAACAAATGTTCTGATATTTCTTTCTTGTGAAATTTAATAGAATGAAACTAGTTTTGATCATAGACATCAAGAAGTTTTAATATAAATCCTAATGATCCCAATAACTTTCGATGTGAGGCCCTTGGTCATTGTGTTGAATTTTTTGCTTGTATCTGCTTTGATTATCTCAACTTATGCCTTTCACCAATATCTAAATTATTTAGATTTATGCATTGTTAATTTATGCTGAAATTTGTTAAAACCCTGAAAAATCAGGTACATTGATTTTTCCAAACTGTAAAACACAGGGTATAAGTTCAATAATATACTCTATAACATGTTCACTGCTCACAATACACCCTGCGCTGTCACCTAGCTTTACGCAAGGTGCCCACAACTTGTCTTGCATGGTCTTTGTTTGTCTTCTAAAATTGATTTGCTTGGTAGGCATCCAAAAAAACTTCAGTTGAAAGGAATGTTTGGTGATCGTAAATTGCTGGATTCAACATTTCATGTGGAAAATGTCAATTCATTAGCTTAAGCAGGAGGTTTGTTCATGATTAGTATGAGTAATTGAGAGAATTATTGGGAGGTCCAATGAAGGTGTTTCTGTAAATAAAAAAACAATTCTACTTGTGGAAGGATAAATCTTCCTAGATTGAATATCCAATTTTTATGTGAAAGTTCCAATGTGTCTCATATTCTTGAACTTTCTCCTGTTATTGGAATTGATATATTTTTACATTCACAGAGAAGCATTTTGAACTAATTTGGAAGAATAAAAATGAAATTATTCATAATAGAGTAATGATGACTATTACTGTTCATTCTAAATGATTTACTTATTATTTTTTAGTTTCCTTTGCCTCTTTGAGTGTTGTATTGATTTGGCCCTCATCCAATAACAGATACTCTAAGGATTGTGCTTTTTTTTTCAGTGATGATGTAAAAAAAATCCTGTTGTAAGTTAACAGTTCTGGGAACTATTGTTTTGATGGACACTTAAGATGGAACTAGAAAAATATTGATTGTAGTCTTGGAATCATTGAAGGAGTCTTGTCTAAGAGTCTTGTGGAGAAGCTCAAAAAGTCACAAATGACACTGCTCAAAATGTTTGATTAATTTGTTCAAGGTGACTTAATTTGTATGTTGAGTGTTTCTTGAGATCAAAGACTATTACTGCTTTGGTGCTTAAAAATTTTGTCAATAGTGGAAATATGTGCATATTGGTGTATGAAATACTTACCAGCCGGCGTTTTTCTGTCATCATGATATTATTGGGCAATCTTCGGTGAAGTTTATTTTATCATTTTGAACTCTACTCTATGTAACATATGTTTATGAAGGTTTATAATTTCCCATGAAATATGTAATCACAAATGTCAATTTTCCTTGTTGAGATTGTTTATTGAATAATTAATATTTTATGGTTGCATTGTATTTTAGAGTAAATTTTGTGGTCATATATAATTCACTCTAAAAGCTACTAGTTTTTCCTGAAATAATTCATATTATCTTGATTTTATTTATTATTCATAAATTATGTGGAACTTGTATATATATTGATGTTAAAGATGAATTATCCCCTTAGTTGTTCATTCACTTTAGATGATGCTGTACAAAGTGCTGGAATATACAACCAATTGTTAATTACATGAAATTATATCGTATTCCAAAAAAACTATTATTTTTTTGTTTGGTTCTGATTACTGAGGTTAAGCTTAACAAAATAGACGAATTGGAATAATTTGCCATTTTCATTAAAGCCTTGTAATTTCTAATCAGCATTCAAAAGTTTATTTCTTTTACAAAGATTAAGAAGTGGTGAGGATAAATTTAAGTAACTCAAGTTGTGAAAATGGCAATGATAGTACTATTATTATTATTATGTGTTTTCCATTTTGTTTAACCAATCTCCCAGTACATATAAACATTTTTTTTGATTCTTTCAATTGCAGATGGTTACACGATACCAAATTTGGATCATTTAGCATTAGCCTTTCGTGACCTTGGGATCAATTTAGATGAACTGGAAGAATATGTACAGTTTGTGGAGCCAGTGCCATGTGCAAAAGATATCCCTAAATATCCAATACCACATGAATCACACCTTAATTTTTTGAAACCTGGTAGCCGTGAAGTTGTGCATAGACCGGTTCATGTCCATGAACACCTCCCTCCTATGCACCCTGAAATGGAAGGTAATATATAAATAATGATAATAATGAAGGCTTCTCTTTTATTTTATGCAAAGTTCTTATTGAATATGGATTATAAAATGACTTCAGATATTTATGGGTATTTTTACCCTCAATAAGTAAGGAGTCAACTAAATCATTCCTTTTTTTGCACTCTATTATGTTTTTTAATCTCTTGCTAAGACAATTACTTTTGTGAGATGAATTCCGAATTCTATTATGTTACACTCTATAATTTTTTCAATCAGCTTTTGCACGCCTGGTTTGGGAGTTTATGGCTTTGATTACGAATTTGTGGTGTGCAGAATTCACTGCTGCTACGGCCATTTGTTGATCGTGTGGTTGATTATGTGGAAGAATATTCGTATGAACAAGAATTATAGTTTTATTATAATGTATTGCTCCTAGTGGCTTGAAATAAAATATTTATTAGGAGTTAATTATGGTATAACAGTGAGGTAAGAGAATATTTTGTAACCAGTTGTATTCAGCTAATTTTCAGTTTTAGTAAGATTTACATGCCTTTGTGACAAACTAAGAGATTGCAGGTCATTGTGAACTCATTGACTTATAAAAATGAATTTCTCTGAAATGGAAATGTTGCATAACTTAAATATTGCAAGACAAATTGTTATAAATTCCATGCTATTCCATGTATGAGTGATGATCATGGTCCCTGAAGATGGGAATTTATTATGACAGGACTATTTTCATGTTTTTATTACCTTTTTTATTAATGGATCAGTAATTTTACAAAATGCAATTAGTTCCAACAAGCATGATATCATGGGATTTCTGTTTGAGGTGAACGATTTAAAAAAACTTAAATTTTTTCATTTTTTTAATTGAATTTCATGAGGAGGTGATTGAAATACTTATTTCCTAGTTTCACTGAGATGGTAGAAATGACAGTACATTTGCTTCCCCTAGATGGAGTGTATAAATATATATCCAGAACTCTCATCTCTTGTCAGAGCACAAACTGTAATGCTTATTTATGGTAGTTGAACTTTCATTTATCATATGGCATTGCCATCAAATTGGTTTTAATTTCTGGTAGATATCATCTTCTTCCTTGTTTTTATATATAGAAGGTAAAAAAAAATACTGGAGACTTGACATTTTCGGAGATAATTGATGCATGGCTGAAACCTCTACCAAAAGTACAACCTTTCTCCTATGTTTCCTGGGTTTAACTCTAAAAATCTCCATATCTCCATTTCCCCCCCATAAGAATAGCATTGGTAACTATTTAAAAAAGTCTGGAAAATAAAATATGGTAGGTCATGAATTTACATTTTCTAGAGCTTGTGCCAAACTAAAGTCCTCATTAACCCCATGGATACCATCAAAGTAGGAAGCTTGTGTTTAAGTTGAAAAATACCAAGTTTTTCCACAGCAAAAATCATGTAAAAGTGTTTTTCGTCCTATGAAGAAAACTATGTGGCTTATGGGTTCAAAAATATTGTACATGTGCCATCTCTTGGTGGACCAAGTAGAAAGAATTAAAATATTGAAAAGATGGAATAAATTTGCAAATAAAATATAATAAAGTTTTTTCTCAAACCTCAAGGAAATAAAATGAAAAATCTCTGTCTACTTGCGCAATCTCCATAAAATGCTTTCTTTTGGCATGCAAACGTTTTCTTGTCCCAATCATTTATTTGAAAAGTAATTAGTGGGTATGTGCACTGAATTCCATCTGTTGTGATATTGAACCATTACTCTGAAGTTACCTTCAAATTTCGGGATCTGACTAAGTTATGTAGTATTAGGAAATCATTATTTTACCATTTCAGTGCCAACGTCGTCCACATCGACGTTGGAAAATTTTCGTTAAAATGCCGGGGTCGCTCTGAGTGACTCGTTTTTCGAAAGTTATTAATGTATATAAAAATTAAATGATTAATAATTCAATGCTTTACTCTATTTTTACAAACCTCAGGTTACATTACATTAACTTTTTCTCACATTTAATTTATTTTCAAATTTTTAAGCCTAATTATATATTGTATTAATCATATATTGTTTATAAGGTCCGCTATTCTCTTTAAAAGAGCCTGGCAATTTTAGCACGAACCTAGGAGGAAAAGAATGAAATATATTTTTACAAGTGAAATGAAATTGATAGATAGATTGGTTATTCAGAAATTATTCTTATATTAGTTGGTATTATCAGCTGTCACTTGGTGAAAACAATTCATCATAAAAGATAAACACACTAGGTTTTTCCACAATTGTATTTTTACACTACTAGGTTTCGACTATAAATTATTTATTATGTCACAATTTGAACCCACAGTCTTAAGAATCTCTAACTTCGAGTACATACAGGCAGAGTCCCTTCCTACATTGCATAAATACCATTTTAAATATTTTGTACTTAGGGTGATTGCTCAATAAAGTAGAATGAAAATTACCCAGGAATATAAAGTTATTAA
Organism: Calopteryx splendens; assembly: GCA_002093875.1. Classification (NCBI taxonomy): domain Eukaryota; kingdom Metazoa; phylum Arthropoda; class Insecta; order Odonata; family Calopterygidae; genus Calopteryx; species Calopteryx splendens. The sequence continues at coordinate 20,019 of LYUA01002812.1, forward strand.
ACATTTGTATCGTGGGGTTTTATATCCTCCCTCACCACTCTTTACAAGTTCACTCTTACTACGCTTAAAAATATTTTCAATTGTCAACTGTGTTACACAATTGAAACTAATGAGATGTATTTCACATTCATTTTCTATCGGTTTAGCCTGGACAAATAAAATAATGTTGTATGCCAAATCGGAAGGAAATGCTATATTTTGGATTCTAATGTTTGTAGCTTTAAGCCCAATGTCATTGTGAAAGTTTTGTAAGTCCAATTGTTATTGATCACTAAACTTGCAGGTAACCATTAAAAATTGCTGCTGATCGACCTAAATGTTTCTGATCTATAAGTCAATAGATTCTTAAAATAAGTATAGAATTAAATACCCTGATCCTTAGAAAACTTCTAATCAGACCGTACTATATATAGCCTTTAAGTTACACCTACCAGATGAGTGTGGAAAAAACATGGTATTAAAAATTTTCCTGTTATGCCCCTTTTTTCAACCTTGAATTATTTTTATATAGATGGAATTATCTCCTGCTGTGAATTAAAAGCAGGAAAACGTAACAAGGAAAGTATTACTGAATTAATTAGAAATCATGAGATGTTACTCATTTATAAAAAATATTAGAGAAGCCTCTCTCCATATAAGGAGAACTTTTCACTTACGATATTAACTCTGAATAGCACCTTTGCTTTCATCTTCTCAGGTTTGTATCTTGCTCTAACCACACTTAAAGTCTAAATTCTCCTTATTTGAAGCATGTAAAATGCAAGCATTTTCAGTTTAGCTGTCTTTTTTTTACTGACCTTAATTATTGTACTGAATTGTAGGTACTCAAGAGATAGTATAATTTATTATGTATCGTAATCCCTGTTAAAGCATTTTGAAAATCAACATTTGGGACTAATGTGCTGCAGATTGATCTTCTATAACTAATTTTTACCTCCATTATTTTAGCCTTCATGCTTCTTCTGCAGACTAATTGTAAGCTTACTGCCACCTTTATCATATATTTTACATTTTAGATAGAAGGTAGCTGCATAATAATTCTTGATTACTGACTTTTGGTGAGTATTTTAAGTAATTCATGGTGAGTTGAATGTGCTTCATTTTTATGTAATGCTATTGGTACATTATTAGTTGAGGAAGGAAAACCTTGAGTTTTCTCATTGGTAAGTCGACATGTGTATACATACTCCTATGCTGCCCTCAGATAAACTGTGGTCAAATCACTATTACAACTGGTTAACCATAAGTTTTTATTTTTCCTATTTTTGTAGTTATATATTGCTGAATTGCTACGTATTGAAATGTTATTTTTTTATTTGAACTTTTTTTGTGACTTTAATAAAAGTGCTGCTTTTAAATATTTTCAGTGCTGACAAACTGTGCAAAAGATATTCCTTGATCTTTCCTGAAGCTTTATAATATTTTTGTATATTGAATGAATCTTTTTAAAACAATAATTGGCCTTGTCTAGCTTATTCATTGCATCTGCTTCTTCCCTTCTGGTTGTAAAGCCAGTCTTCTCTGTGACATTAGAATATTATAAATAGTTAGTTCTAGAGCTTTTGAATTTTTGAACTTCACCTTCCATGCCAAAAAGTCCTCCAAATTGGCAGAAGGATTTATTTTGTTATTCTCATAAATCTTATCATGACTATTATCCTTTTTCACTTAGGAAGCTCTGCTGACAAGGTTAGTTTAAGTACTAATTAGGTGAGCTTTGAACTTAATTTGATCCTTCCAGGCATAAGGTTTTCAATGTAACAAATGGCTTCTTTAATTTGATGTCATGAACCTGATCGAGGCATACATGTCACTTATGCCGTCAGCTCTATGCTCTATGCATCAGCTCATCATTCTATTCTCTGGGGCACCCTTACCAACAGTCAAAATACCAAATGGGAAAAAGTTAATGTCTATTTAGAGGTGTACAATTTTTTCAAGATAATAGGGAGTTGTAGGCTGGTTTCCATCAAATGATCAACCTCACTCATGGAGGTCATGTCCTCCTGTTCATCCTACTTATTCCCGATTTCCTTACCCAAAACTCCAGTTTGGGTGAGGAGTGCATTTTTGAAGATTTTTAGAAGCATGGAAAATAGTCAAAATGCATAAGGAGGTGGGGAGAGTATTAGGAGTGGAAATGCAATGGAAGTCATCACAGTGTGGAAGAACAAGAGAATGAAGATTTGGCTGAAGTAGTGCAGGTCAGGGCAACCCTATCATGGTCAAAAATTCACTGTAATTTTCATTCTCCTATCCAATATCTCATTTTTCAAACTGAATTTTTTTTTGTTATTGCAAAGGTTTTCTCAGCATTGATAATGGTGATTGGTTGCTTTCAGGATCTGCTGAGTCAGGACTATTAGCATTCAAGCTTTTGCATCAATTGCAGACCACATTATTGGGAACATATTTAACTGTTATTATTAACACTAATAAACAAAACAATAAAATAAATAACTCCAAAAAGATACAAATATTTTTATGCTAGAGATTTCAATGAATGTTTGAATTTGAAACAAAAGATTCAAGCCTAGACTCAAGTCCTTTAACTTAATATTTTTAACTCCAGAATGAAATCTGATGTGTAAAAATATTTGTTTTCTTGGTATATTTTCAGTTTGTTTATTTTGATATCATAGTGTAGAGTTTAGAAATTACAATGAAAATGCACAATTTAACTTTTCCTAATTATGTCCTTATATTTTTGTAGATGTGTGTATTTTTATAAGTGAAGGATGGGATGTTGTGAATATTCAAACTGAGAAAAACTGGCTCTGGACAATTTAAAAAATTATCAATAACATTTTTAACAAAAGTGATTAATGGCCGAAAGTAGATTTGATCAAAATCAGCAACCAGATATAACACAACCTATTTCCAAAATCCAAATTTAATTTTCTCAGTAGGCAGTTAGAGGTTGCTAATAATCCACTGGTTCTAATTCAAAGGGAACACATTTAAAAATTATCACAGGAAACTCATGCTTGGGTATATGCACTCTTGAATTTTCCTCTGATGATACAAATTCTCATTGGTTGTTGATGCCTGGGTTTTTGGGTTGCTCCTGCATTGTTTCATTGTGATGGTTGAGAGTTTCGCCACTGTTCCAGTCGGCATCTTCAGGTCCAAAGTTATGTTCATGGGAGCAACCAGAAAACCCAGATATCATCTCCTAATCACCACGGAAGTCTTCGCAGCATCTCATTGATAGTGTTTCATTTTTATTTTTTCATACCTATTCATCATGTGTTAAGTGTGATCCAGACACCATAAGTTTGCATTGTGATTTAATCTCTAAACTCTTGACTTTTAATACACTTTGAGTATTAATGGGATCTGAGGTGCTATGGGATATTTATCTTGTGTTTCCACCTGACTTTGGAAGCACAAGTATGCACTCGTGGATAAGTCCAAAGGATGGGAGGGGGGAAAGGACTAGGGTGAGAGTTAAATCGTGGCTTTACTACTCCATCTTCACCAGGGCCTGACTGGGTGAAGATCAGCTCATCTATCTCTATATTTACACACATCCTTTCTGCTTATCCTGAGGGCACACCTCTCCACAGCAATTCACATTATTCTTTATTTGAACTGTTCTGGTCAAGTCCTGCAGAACCCTCCACCTTCACTTTTTTTCATTTATCATCTTTCTCTTGATCGATCAATCTGTTTGCATTAACATGTTAAAATTATGTCACTCGCATAAAATTGCTTCAATCATAAACGTGCCTCAAAATAATTACATTGATAAATTTTCAGAAATTACACAAATTTTTATGTGTTATTCAGTTCTGTCTAGTTTTTTAAATTATGTAATTATTTAAAGAGAAATCACAAATAAGGGACATCGTAGTAGAATATGATAATGAATTGCCACTGAGTTAACATTTGATGGTGTTTACTACAAAAATGAATCCCAAGTATTGGATAGGAATTTAGTCAAAGGTTTGAAATGATGACTTGGGAACCGAGGGATCCGGGGTCGAGTCCTGTTTCAGGTGAATAATAGGTCAGCCCAATCACGGTGCATCATTGACGTGCTCAAACTCATACAGTTGATCAATCTTTTGGTTGGGAGTAAATGGACCACCCACCGCACAGCCCGGGCCTTGCGCCGAGCAATTACCACTTGTTCCACTACCTGAAGGAGTTTCTCAGCAGTCAATGGTTTGATACTGATGAAGAAATGATAACAAAAGTTGTTTTCACAGACCGCGGATTGCTTTGACATGGGCATAAAAAAACTAATAAGCACTATGATAAGTATTCAAGCAAACAAGAAAATTATGTAGAAAAATATTTTCAGGTTTAAAGAGTGAATTAAATCAGAGTTTTTGAGAATATCTTTACTAATTTTGTTTTTATTGAAAAAACTGGCCTTACTTAAAAAATAACCCTTTTGTGTATTACGCATGTGACAACTTGACTTTCACTGCAATTCACCATGTGTGACTTTTGGAAGTGAAAACCAAAAGGCTCAATTGGCAAAGTTCTAAACATTAGTCAGATTCACACTGTGATGACCAGCTAGGAATTTAGGTATCATATCCTGTCAACCATTGTGTAGTGTGTTTTTCAATTTGGACAAAGTTCCTTTTCCATTTGCTGGTAGAGTCCAGATACCACGCAACAAGTGCTGAAAGCAATCACCCTTTTATCATTTAGTTATACACTTAGAATTAGCTTCAGTTCAGCAATCTAGTAAAAATTTGTTTAGTATTCTAGTAAATTCTAGTAAAAAGGATGTGACAGAAGCAACAAGGAAATGCCGTTTTCCGCGTGTGGTGAACTTGTGTTCATTCATGGGAACGAATGATAACAACTTCAACAATTTTTTGTGTAAACGTCCTAATTTTTTAATGGTCTAAAAGTTTTTAAATTGACTTTTATCAGCACATGTCCCCTGAACAAGAAGTAATTGTGTCATTGACAATATGGTCTGAAATATTTGGTTAAAAATCAACATTCAGTTGTAAAAGTAACTTTAATGAGTAATTCTTAACACGTTCAACCCAGGGTGGGCCACATTTGTTTTACTATAGTGCGGCGTGAGTCACAATGGCATCTGTCTCCAGTATAATGACCCACCAATGGGTTGCGTCTTCCTAAATACATATGTGATATTTGAGAAGAGCGATTGGTTTGTGATAAAAAATGACTTGTTCCCCACCAGGTAAAAAAATATATTTATTACACCACCAACCAATACACAAAATTTTTTGCCCCTATGCCATCTCTACAGCATGTAATAGAAATATGTTAGCTGGGTTGAATATGTAGAGTAACTATAACTCTGTTTACTTTTTATTGTACCCTTAATCTGGTACACATTTGAAAGGTAATGGTAACTGATAATTTTAAAAAGTAATGTCCAGTCCCAGGTATTTATTAATATGATTTTTTTAAGTTTCACAGGGCCTTAGAGTGAAATAGTGGTATGTAATTTGAGGTGATTCCATTAAGGGGGCTTAATAGCTTTGAGTTATAACATAAAAAAATTAATAGTAGTGGAGTATAGTGATTGGTTGTGAGAGTACATGTATAGTTTTCATTGTTTTTGCTTCTTTTAAATCTGGTGTTCCTTAGCCATTTGCTTAACTTGATATTTATGTATATTTATGTTAATACATATATTACAAGTTTTGCATATACTGGACTAATGGATTATGAGGTAATAAGTTGTTTCCTTTCCTGTAAGTAAATTTTACAGGCCTCCATAAAATGCAGTAATAATGTGTGTAATGTATGGATGGCATTACATAGCAACTATAATGTACCTTGTTTGAGGTTTGTTGAATCATTAAGCCATGCAATCTGTAGACTTCCATTAGTGAGCATCATATAATATGCTCTTGTAAAAACTAATCTCAAGATCAACTGATCTCCGAATCAGTTGAACTTAGTAGGTGCCAAGGCATTAAAAGACAGCTAAATTCTTTGCCATATACTTTGATCTAAAATGCAGTGTTTCATACTGAAAATGGTACAATTTGAGGTATCAAATAGAGATTATCTGTATAATTTTATTAATTGCAGAAGATGAATACAATGGGAAGCAAAATATAACTTCAGCTGATGCTGCAGGTAGTTCAAACGGATCCTCTCCTTTGCACAGCCCTAAAGCTGGTGTTTTTAAGCGGCCTGGAGAACCCATTTCATCTGAATCCAGTGCTTCCAAACGTTTAAGGTAAGCAGCAATAACTACATATTCATGTATGATTCCATGCTAAGTGATCAACTGTTGATGGTGTTTTTAAATAGTGGCCTTCAAGACAAAGGGTTCTTTAGAGGCGTTGAGGCAACTTAGGAGTGAGATTGAATACTCCAGATGAACTTTAGGCTTGAAGAACCTTATTTTACAAATACATGCATGTGGATGCTATTATCGATTGAATGCATATTATTTAAACACTACGTATGTCCAAGTATAACGTCAGTAAATAGTTGTTTGTACGAATCCAGATGAGTACGTATGAAGTTTTTAAAAGACACTGTAAACCGGTCTGAAGTCGGACACTTTTGCGAATAATTTTCATCTCATGATTTTAGTTATAAAAATACATATTAATTTTTTTTACTTCATAGTTCAACATCTTTTGTTTTATATAAAACAGATTCAAGTGTGATGTTGGGGAAACGTTCCATTATAAGAGAAACAAAGACACTTTGCAATTTTCCACTTA